>CM022527.1:1621678-1732899 GCA_012273795.1 Dendrolimus punctatus
AAGAAAGAAACAGCCGCTCATGTCCTGCTGGTTGCGTGGAGGTGGTCAATTACGGGGCGAAGTGTCTAGAGCAGCCATACTCAACCTTTTTCTTGTAAGGCCCACATAGATATATTACATAGAGTGCTGCGGGGCACGACATTAATTCCTCTCGGCCTGTTTTATTGTTAGAGTACAGCAAAAGGGTTTGCAGCCTACCTGATGGAAAGTACTTATCGTCATCTATGGACTTTTGCAACACAAGAGGCTTTACCAATGACATTGCACAGTTATTAGTATTTCAGAATCTACTACAAAAGCTTGGCGGGCCACGAGTGGAGTATCGCTGGTATAGACACTCCAGGTAGACTTGTGGCATTTGTTGGCAACGTCAAGAAGCAGGTGGGTTTCCTGGGAGGACTGGGGTAGATGAAGCAGTCCCCTTTCCACCCTCGTACTCAAAATAGGCGCTTTGGCCGTCGAGTTGCGAAAACCACTCGCTTACAATAGGGAGTAAAAATTCATAAGTGAAAGGTCATTATTAGATAACATTTTTAATAAAGGTCTTATGTTTATGTAAATCGATTTGCCACAACCAAGTTCTGAATATCTTAAGATAGATATTAGTAATAATGTTAACTTAATCTAATGTTAAGAAAGTCTTAATCTAACGCCTGAGTGTTGAGATCATTCAAGTATAAGTACTATTGGACAACAAAGTGTTAATTTTCTAATAACGTGTCTGGAGGTATTATTAATTTTTCAATATTATTGAACACATGAAATTAGTCCTTACAAAACACATAATTGTCATGATTATTCTCTTCAACCAATTTTTCTATATGTAGTATTTTATTTTTCAAATTAGTTTTTGTTGGGGATCAAATTAAATTAAAAAAACGGAAGAAATTTAAAAATGATGAGTTTCATTCAACTAACGTTTGCCTGAAATATTTTAATAATTAAATAACAAAATTAAAGCACGTTTAGTGTCTTTTGTAATGCTATAAGCGTATGCGTCATAAAATTCAGAGTAGTCTAATTAACAATACATCAAACTGAGGACCGATTCTTCAATCATCACATAAAAGTTATCACTCGAATAAATTATAACGTGACTAAATTCAAAAGTGAAAATACTATTCAACTGTTTTTATGAAATTGACATTCTTAAATTTTATATTTTATTCTTAAACTTTTTATCTGCTGATTGAAAAATCGACCTTAGAGTTTTAATCTATAAGCCGCGCGCTCGTTTGCCAATGACTACTTACTATTATTAAATACAGTTATATAAATTATATACAATAATAAATTTATTGCAACAGCTATTTATGTAACCTTTTTTGTCAACCCTACTGACCATCGATGCGTGACGTCATGAAGCTATCAGCAAACCTTCTGCGTACACTGATATTATACCGGTCTTATTAAATATCGAGCAATATAAGTTTCATTTTCACAACTATGCTGCCATCTATTAGCAGATGGCAGCACAATGATGCTGTATACATTTTGAGCTGTCCACTTTCTTCGACCCTTTCCTGTTCGCTTCCGTGCAGATGAGGGGTCACAATCCATGCTGGTCTTACTATTAGTAGATTGTTCAATTTTTAACCAGTAAGTAATAAGGCAAACGGATGTATAGTAAGAGCGAAGTCAAACGTCAGCCGGCAGGATGGCGGCCGTGGAGTCGAGGTCGGCGAAGGAGTCCGGCAGCCGCCTGTGCAGGGTGTCCGGCACGAGGGGCGTCAGGCTGGCGCTGAGCAGCGGCAGCGCCCCGAACAGCGCCGTCGGCACCCACGACCCGTACGCCGCCTACCGACATTCACATACATCTTTGCCAATGGCTCTTGGCTATCCAGAGGCCATATAATTACCTTCCAGATCACTGACTATTATGGCCAATGGATAAACTGCTGTCACATTTGCGGTGACATGCAAGACAACTAAAAACTTATGATAGTATTAGATATGACTTTCAGAGACTAGCGAGTGGCAGGCTCGTGGGCCTGGGCCCCATTCGTTTAGCATTAGAAGTAATGCGGTAACGATTAGCTACATTAATGTAGATGGGTTATTTGACGAGGTATTCATGTGCTACGATGAAAGAAAACATCTACCAATATATGTATTGGACCTGTCAGTTCAACTTGAACAAATGTACCGAATACGTCATCCCTTTTGTAGGGTTTTGGTTTAGTTCTGTCCGTTTCTGACTAGCAAGGGGTCATTAATGAGTTGGTGTTTACGTAACAACCATAACTTTAAAGAAGGCAGATGTTCAATCAATTATATTTATGTAAATTTAGATTTTTACGCCCTAGCATTCTCACAGACTTTAAAGTGAACAACGGTTTAAGACTTTAGACCTGGCGCTGCCCGTGCCTACGAACAGAAGACTATAAGTTATTCACCGTTTGTTACATTGCCCTTTTTGTTGAACTTTCTTTTTAGCATAAAACATACTACAAACTGATTGCTCAAAAGTGTTGTCAGGCGCCTGTTGTTAGGAATGTTTGGAGTCAGACCAGCAGGGGGGTGAGGGGCGCCAGGACGGCGCCCAGGCGGCCGAGCGTGGAGCAGGCGGCCAGCAGCCGGTGGCGCGCGCGCGTCGGGAACAGCTCCGCCGTGTACACGTAGAGCGCGTTCAGCGCCATCGTGGCCCCCGCCTTGCCCGCCAGGTACAGCCCCGTGCCCCACGCGGCGTGGCCTGCGCGTCAACACCACACTTGGCTACTATCGAGGCAGGTATAGACACTTCACTTTTAGCTACTTGAAGATACGTGCTGGTGCAACGCCTGGTGGTGGTAGTAGTGGTTTTAAGAATTTGAATTTCCAATCCAAACAGAAGTGACCACCAAAAGGCATATGAAAGTATGTAAGGTGCCTCACTGTGCTCGGGCAGCCAGGGCAGAGCCGCGAACGCCGCGGCGGTGAGCAGGAAGGCGGCGGCGAGCAGCGGGCGGCGGCCGACGCGGTCCAGCAGCAGCGTGTTGAGCGCGAGCGCGGGCAGCTCCGCGGCGGCCAGCAGCGCGTAGTTGGCGTGCGCGCCGCCGCGCAGCGCGTGCGCGCGCACCGCCAGCCCGTAGAACACGAACACCGCGCACGCCCACCACACGCAGCACACCGCCAGCCGACGCCGGAGCCCGCCGTACCTGTGCAGGTGCACACCGCGACAGAGCGCCTTTGATACGCCAACCTATCGACTACTACACGCCAAAGTACCTCTTCGAAGCATGCTATAAGCGTAGACATAGAAAACACAAACGAGATACGGTACCAAAGGTTGTAGAAGTATAAGCTAGAAATAATTTAAAATATCACAGTAAAATAAATTAAGAACAAAGCTTAATTTCAGCTCACAACCCGAGATTATACACATAAGGGCAGTAACTAATTCAAATTCAAAAGTTTTTATTCAAAATAAGTTTCAATGGAGAAGGTCGTACATATAGGTTAAAACTTAATTTTACTTCCTATTCTATGTACACCGCTTCGCAACGTGTTAGTGCTGTCAAGGAGAAGAAGCGGCGAGAAACTCCCCAGCAACACGTCTAGCTAAAATCTGTTTTTCTTATTCTATTTATATCTCAAGTTCTTTATTTTTAGTATGTTACAGAATGAGTTTTGAAGACTTAATGGAGTTCTAGTAAACAATGCATATTCAATAAGACACAACAAAAGGAAAGACTCACTTGAGCAACGCCTTGAATAAACTTTCGTTAACGTCGGCGCTACCCCCTCCAGGGCTCTCTCTTTCGTTCAACAGCATCTTCTCCAAACTCTCTTCGGGTACTTCGGTGCCGTTGCACTTGGCGGCCTTCTTGATCACTTGCACGGCTTCAGAGAAACGGCCCTGGGTGGCCAGCCACCTCACGCTCTCTGGCAAGAGCCAGGGGTAGAGGAGGAGAAGCAGGGACGGGGGGTACGCTACCCTCGCCCAGAAGCGCCAGTAACCGGTCAAGTAATCTAAGAGGGAGAGCGAAGCGGCGCCCAAAGACAGGGGTATGCCCAGCACCAGGCTCGCCAGGATCCTGTGCTCCACACCGAGCCACTCGATCACTGCAACAACAAAATGCAGCTAGTGTTGATTTTACTATTTGTCTTGCATACAGCTTAAACTTCTCTGATCCATCTCCATCTTATCTTTTATATAAAATTCTCGTGTCACAGTGTTAGTTACCATACTCCTCTGAAACGGCTTGACCGATTCTCATGAAATTTTGTGTGCGTATTGGGTAAGTCTGAGAATTGGCCAACATCTATTTTTCATCCTCCTAAATGTTAAGGGTAGTCCACCCCTAAATATATTTTTTTAATTTTTTGATAAAAAAATATTCATGATACAGAATTAAAAAATAGATACAACCTTAAATTTTCAACCCTCTACGATCAACCCCTATTTTTTAATAGCGATATTAGTATTTTTATAATTTTCTACTGGGATGATTTAGAATTTAATTTGAACCAGGTAGATGGCGCTGCAATCGGGTATCAGAATTTAGATGTTCTTTTTATTGTTGTATGTGTTGAAGTTTGTCCCGGAATGGTTTAAATAAACGATAAGACCCAGTAGGTGGCGCCGCGATACTCCTCCTAAACGCTGGGCCTGATTTTGATGTCATTTTTTGTTTGTTCAATGGATTTGAGAATAGTTTAGATTAACATTTGGCACCGGTAGATAGCGCTGGAATCGTGTTCTAGATTTTTATTTTTTAAAGGCAGGACAACGTCTGCCGGGTACAGCTAGTATCTCTATAAATATTATAAACGCGAAACTTTGTAAGAATGGATGTATAGATGTATGTTTGTTACTCTTTCATGCAAAAACTACTGAAAGGATTTTGATGAAACTTTACAGTAATATAGCTTACACGTCAAAATAATACATAGGCTACATATGTAATTTATGAAGATATTCTGTAAATTATCTAAAATACAGGATGCTTCAAAAAAATGTATACACACTTCAAACTATTGTAGTTTTCCCGCTCTACAAGGCTAATGTTATATTTCTTCGCCAGGTGCCAGCATAATCATCCCTCTATGTTATACTATCAGTTGGAATTTGTAATATCAACATGGGGGACGTACGTTTGAGTTTTGAAGAACGTAAGCAGGTTATTAAGTGGTACTGGAAGTTTGAGAATGTAAATGAAGTTCAAAGACAGTGGAGAAGGGAGTATGATACAGAACCACCTTCAAGATTAACAATTACACGCATACGAGACAAATTCGAAGTTCATGGAACAGTGGTGATGTGCATAAAGGTCATTCAGGTCGGCCTCGAACAGCTACAAGTGATGAGTCATCAACGGCAGTCTTACACCACTGGATTTCTTCTTGTGGGGCACAGTAAAAGATGAGGTGTACAAACGTAAACCACGTAACCTAGACATTCTTTGGAATGAGATTCAAGCAGTGTGTAGAGAAATCTCATTGGACGTTTTGATACGATGTACAGAATCTGTGGTGACTCGTACTCAGAATTGTATTGATGCTGCAGGTCACCAATTTGAACAGTATTAACATTTGTTATTTATGTTTCATTTACATTGGACTTTCAGCTTTCTATTTTCCTGAAATTTAACTTTGTAGAACGGTAAATAAATTTTCTATGGAAGTTCAAAGTGTGTATACATTTTTTTGAAGCATCCTGTATAACGATGTTCCATCATCACACGGGTAAATTCTCGGGCGCAGCTAGTATATAATAAAAAAGATTGTACATACAATGCGTTGAAAAACGAGAAAAATAAATCTGTGGGGCTAATTCCGACCAGCACAATTAAAAAATCGACTTTAACACTTTTTGTTTGGTTGCCTATCTGTTCAAGCATCGCGTGCAAACTGCTGGTCATGGAGCTTGCTTATATACGTGGTCAACTCTTAGGGTACTTGTTACTGGTGTGTATCTAAATGACGTTACTGTGAAATAGACGAATATAGCCAAAAAGACGACGCTAAAGTAGTTTTTTTTGGTGCTCCCGGGATATTTCTCTAACAAATACCTACGTTGTCTTCTTGGCGACGCGAACGAAGTTCCGATAACACTGCTGCTACTTATACAATATTTTTAGACACATGAAGCACCCAGTCCTCCAGTAGCTCTCCTGTGTATGTATGCGTTAGCTGATCCATAAAACTGTTTCACTGCTACCTTGAGCGCGCTTAGAAAATATTTGATGACTCACTAAGCACGAATGCAGATGGGTACACGCTGGCGCCGAAAACCGTCTCCACCAGCTCTGCGAGCAGGTAGGTCGGGTAGGAGGCGACGAGGGACTTGCCAAGTCCCGCGAGCCCGGCGCCGCACCCGCTCACCATCAGGGCAGCTCTGCGGCCCCATCTGGAAGCGAAGCACGCAAAACAGATCAGGGTTTAGAAACATTATCTGGATGTAATCTTGAAAAATGCCAAACCAATATAAAGAATAAAGAAGTATTTTTTCTCCTGGTAATAAATGGGTTCGACTAAGGTCAGTTTTAACATTTATGGAGAAGATAAAAAGAAAAACGGTAGGCTTTGATTTCCGTTAAAATCGACTCCAAGATGCGTTTGAAAGCATTTTAAGCAAGCAATTATACAGAGTATTCTAGAATAGAGAAATGTGGAATAAATACATACTTGTCTGACACGAATCCCATGATCGGCAACGAGATGAGCATGCCCACGTTGTGCACCGTGCCCACCAGGGACCGCTTCCACTCCTCGCAGGCCAGGTTGAACTACCACGAACAACGTGTTAGATCCGTAAGAAAATTCATAATAGCGGTTTGGTATGGCACCGGAGTCAGGACTGCGCCGAACGGAAGACTGTAGAGAAAGTAAAGAACCGTTCTTCGATAGAAGAGACTTTGGCGCTCTAAGTGTGTTCTGCCGTCTTTATAACCTGGAGTGCTCTGATGAATTGGTATTGCCGTCGCCATTCATCATTTCATCCACACTTTCTGTACATATTGCATCGGACGGCTTCAAATTCGGTTTTTGATATGGTAAATTCAAAAATTCAAATTCCAATAAAATTTCGTACTACTTTCCGTTATTTATTACGATTTACGTGTGGGATTGCTCTTAGAGTGGTCCGCTGTACGAGTACATTGGCCATAACAGGCATAACTTGCTTAAATTTGGGACACGTAACGTGTGTTCTGTCCTAATGTGCACATGGTTACAGTTACCACATGCTAACAACCGTGAAGGTTAAACCATCGTGATGCAACCTTCACATCGAGATAACCGATGCGTCAAACCAGCCAACCCGCCTTGGACAAGCGTCGCGGTCATACTGTCCGTTCCCCCTATAATGGGAGGCCCGATCCCAGCAGTGGGACATTCTCACGTACATATGCAAGCTCAGGAACGAGGCTCCTCCCGCAATTTACCCAAGTACTAGAATAGGGGATCATAAAAGGCGGTAAACAGATATTTTAAAATCTCAACGAAGTATGCAATCGGTTCCGTTAGTATTAAGGATGTCTATGGGCGATGGTAATCGCTTACCATCAGCTGGTCTGTTGTTATGTTTGCCTGCAAGCAAACATAATAGAGAAACAAGTACCTCGCTAACAATACTGCTTCCAGATTGGTAGACAAACGCATCGCAGGCGAGGGCGGTGGTGTTGTCGAAGGAATTGTGCGTGCAGGCCCCATCCAGAGGCCGCCATCGCTTGCAGGGCTCGCCGGCGGGCAGCGCCCACGGCGCCCACGCCGGCGCCCACCGGCCCGGCGCCGCGACGCCGCTGCTGTTGCCTTCGCATTCGGGCACCTGACACCTCAACATAACGATACAAGAACATTATAAAAATCGAACAAGTGCGTGCTTAGCTCCGCTGTAAATAGCTACTTTCGTATTATAATAATTAATTACGAGCATTACAAATATTCCATACAAATAAAAAGACACGGCAGGAAGCAGAATAGTGGCGAGAGAAGGTGTTCCCTTGCGCCACTATCAAATATTCAAATAAGTTGCGTTTACATGCACAAGCTGCCCATTTTCCTTGCCACCTTATAACTGGATTGTATTTTTGCCTGATTTACATTACATTCACGAAGCGAGTGAACTTGCATATATGACCAATCAGGCCTTTAGCATCATTCAAAATATAAAGCCATTTAATTAGTAGTTGTCGCTTAAAATAGATGTTTGTCCAAACGATAATCAGGGCTTCGCAACTTAAAATACTTTTTAACTTATGCAAACGTAAATCAGGAATTAAAGCATCTGTTAGTTTTTATTCATGAAATGTTAAACAAACGTATAGTTGTTACAGAAGAGGTCGTCGTTCTCTCACATACCTTCGATTCAATTGGTTGAAGTACGCTAGTAATGGCTGCTATTGAAAAACGTAACATAGTAAAAAACAAAACTGGAGTATTAACAATAGATCTGCAGGAAACATATACCCGTGGAGGAATTGAGAAATAATACTAATTCCTGGTACCGGTGGACTGTCGACGACTAAGAGGCGACTAAATAACCCATAGGTGGTTAGACATTAACCCGTTTGCATGGCCACCATTGCTGACATAGAGCATGCAGGCAGAACAACCTCGCATTATGCTGAGGCCAGTCGCACATTAGTATCACCTTTAAGGTTACAAATGTTTATAGGAGACAACGTATCTGTTTTCGATCAGGTGAATCCTCAAAAAAAAAATAGTCTTTGAAATAGTGTGATTTATTGTTCGAACCTCACGCCTTTGTGATAATTCGGTTACACCAACCATTGTTGAAGCGTTTCTAAATATATGCCACCGTGGAGTATCGCGTGTCGATGGCGAGCGATGACCTGACCCACATATTTCCATTCTATTTTGTGCACGTGAGATTCCCACTCTCGTCTAGTTCTTTGTTCCAAATTAATATTTGACACATTTGTTTGGAGTGAAAAATGAAACACGTACAACGTCGTAATGTCCATCTGTGTCTCTGTCCGTCTGCTATGTAGTGTTATAATTATTTTGCTCAAAACTAAAATATTTCTAAATTTATGTAGTAGACAGATTCCAAAAATTTCAAATTCTAAAAAACTGTGCATATTCAATAAGATAAAGACAATTTTATGCTGCAACATAGCTCCATAAACTCCTTACTAGCTTGGATTTAGATTAGAATGTTATGATAGAAATACCTTACCGTAATTAAAAGGCCATTTGTTTCATTTAAGTTACTACGTCACAACTTGCTATGGCGCTTGCGAACTCTACTCTCATTATGCAACATCATAAAAAAGTATCTCAATTGGCTTGAATGTGAACCACCCTATTTTCATCGGGAAATTAGCATCGCACAAAAACCTATCAACGAACGTGTGAAACGATGTCGCAAAAAGTAACGCAACGCGTATTGTGCTGTGTTTGCGGGGCGACGCGGACGTCGCCGGTGCATTGTTTGCAAACAACGATAATAATAATAATCAATGTTCACGGCCAAGGGAATGTAAACAAACGCAAAAACGCAGCGACAAATAATAAAAGCACAACTAACGCAAGAAATTTCAAATTAACTTATTTTAAAAATCACTTGGATTCATTTTTTAGCCCCAATAATGGCGAAGCAGAAAAAAGCTCAAACAAATGGCTAGTCACGAGGACCACAACTCGACAATTGTAACTCCAAAAAAAATCACTGAACCAGAGTGAATTAATATCTTCTACATGATTCAAATTGAAAATCCATAGTCGGGCTACAAGTTCTGTTACAGACGTTTTATTACATAAATTGTACGACTTTGCTTACTTGTATGTCAAAATACGAAAATTAAAATCGAACAAAAATGATCTAACACTAATACCTGGACTGACAAACGGATCGATTATATGACAACGTAGCTGGGACTCCCTTTTTGCTTTGAATACGCTTTTTCAAATTTAAATCATTGTATGTCAGAAAAATGTTGGATGCCTTTTTATACTTACTCTTGATCAAGTTATGATTGAGTACTAATTAAGAAAATCTTTATTTAGAAGATATTAGATTATCAAATGACGTGAATGAATCACTCAAATAAGCCTTTGACAGCCTCTGTGGTTGAGAGGACTAAGCTTCGGCGGGCCGACCTCATTGCTGCGCAGAGGCTCCGGGTTCGATTCCTATTCTAACCTTTATAAAATAACTTTCCATTATATGCTGTGGCCTGGGTGTCTAGATCAATCCCAAAGTTCTCCATTACATATTACCGATAACATATGTATGTTTGTCTGCCGATTATTTAAAAAGGTTTTTCAAAGTAATTGATAATCCTCACGACGTAACTAATCGATAAATAATATACACAACTAAATATATGTTAACCTAAGTATAAAACGAGTTATAAATATTTGAAATAGAATCCGGCTGTAACCGGTGTTTGTTTATCAGGTAGGCTGCTACTTGTATCGTAATTGGCAACGCTTGTGGATCACAACCGCGACACACGTGGCCAGCTTCCGAACGCATGCGAGACCTATGATAGCATCGAGAAGAACATTATAGTATTTAGTCATCAATATAAATTATAATTAACGTTCATTAAACTTTTAAATATAATTCGTCGTGCGTGAATGAAAGTTAGAAATTAAATTGTGGTAGGCATCAGATATGGGTTCTCTAGGACAAAGGTAGCGCATCAGAGTAGACTGCTGTGTATCGAAGCTTTGGCTGACATCAAATCGTAGTCAAAGTCCAAATAAATGAATGAAATTTCTGCCTTTGACTAATACTATAACTAATACTACTTTATACAGTCATAAAACATAACAACAGCAGTACGAATCGACTTTTTACCTACAGATTTTCTTCACATTGCGTTAATTTGTTGCAAATCTTCTTCTCTAATTTTAACAATAGATACATGTAGTTCGTTGGACATCGCATCGTTTCCATTCTGTGTATGTATTAGGTATATACAGATAGACCATAATGCTAATCTCTACACACTGTCTGTTTAAACCAGGGATTCGCAAACTATTTTAGGTAAGAGTCTTCTGTTCCAAAACTGATACATCAGACCCCCATAGCTTTGGGAAACCAATTTCGACTCCAGGGGATCGATATCGACCACTTTGGAATTCCCTGATTTATGTTTAGTTTTGAAAACTAAAAACCAATTATTAAATATTAGAAAAATGGTTAAAGGGCTTAATTTACACTTTAAAGTTTGGAAGATCGTATGTTGTTTGAGAGAGGGAGCCTCAGCCTGCGAGGTTTACTCCTACCAGCGCACATACAAAACAAACCCTTTGAAGGTAAATAAGTATAGTAGTTTGGAATTTTCCTACATAATAATACGACACAAGTATGTTTTTAAATTAATAATTCAATCAATGTTGTTGTAACAGTCGTGTGGCAACATTTTTGAATGTTTTTGTTATAATAATTTATATCTATTTATAAATTGATTATAATTAATTGAACATAAATCATATATGTTAATATTATTGAAATAAATAGGTTCACGGCTGTGTATTTCAATAATAAAATATATATAGTTACGTAATAGCAAAGTTCGAAGCGAGAAGGAGTAATTGTCTGATTTATGGGAAGTAGTACATCTATCTATATTGTCTTTATTGATGTTTTAAGTGAGGACTTAATGACATCAATAAAAATATTTACGGGGTGCCGAAAGTGGGCAAGCAAACATTCTTAAAATGTTATGCACAACCTTTTATAGATTAATAACATTTTTGGGAATAACTACTGGGCCAACAGGTACGGCTATCAGACTTCTCTATTGTCTAGAGAGGCAGAAAATCTGAACAAACTGAAATAGTCTTCAGTTATGGATTATTGGATAAATAAGCTTGCCAAAAAAGGCGACAAAAATGTGTCTTTGATTTGAATTGTTTGTTTAACTTAGCTTCTAGGAGCATTAAGTATATGTAATAACTTATATAATAAGACTACGTTTTAACGGTTTTAAGCGCGATAATTTATTTGATTTTGGTTATCGCGTTTTGGCCTCTTTTCAGTGGCTGTAATAACGTAAGACAAAAATATGAAGTATTAACAAGTATTGTTAAAGTTTTAGTTAGCCAACTACCAACTTTCATTTCATTTTAATTATTTAGTTTCAATTTTACATACATACATAACTTCACGCCAGGTCCCTTGCGGGGTAGGCACGAACAACAGAGCGCCATTTAGGCTTATTCTTACACACCTCACTTGCTTCTTTGACATTCATAGTTCTTGTCATGCACGCTCGTCTGTTCTTAAGGCTCCTGACATCACCTTCTGCTAGTACACGATCAATTTGATCATGGAAGGTGTGTCGTGGCCTTCCGCGACTTCTGCATCCATCCACTTTTGCATTGTATATCTGTTTAGTCATTCTTTCATCATACATTCTTTCCACATGCCCGAACCACCGGAGCATTCCTTTCCTTACCTTCACCCCGACACTCTCTTTCAGACCAACTCTCTTTCTTACTTCGGTATTACGAACGCGGTCCGCGAGTGTCACTCCGCAGATTTTGCGCAGTGCTCGCATCTCGACCGCGTTTACTCTACTTTCATGCTCTCTCTTCCATACCCGCTTCCATACGTGAGCGTAGGTACCAGCACCGCGTTGTGTATGGCAAGCTGGGCCTTCTGGCTGAGGTTCTTAGCGCCTAGAAGTTTACCTAACGCTCCATTCACACTATTCCCCAAATTCACTCTTCTTTCTATATCAGCGGTGTACCTTCCATCCCTGCTAAAAGCACATCCGAGATATACAAACTCATTCACTTGTTCCAGCATAACATCATCGACCATTATCCTTGCGTTCGTTCTGGTTGTTTCTCTTTCAAACACCATCACCTTTGTTTTCTTCGCATTCAACCGTAAGCCTCTCGCCTGACAGTCATCTTTCATCATTGTGACTAGTGTTTGCAGTTCTGATGGCGATTCGGCTAAAAGTACGGCATCATCCGCATAAAGCAAGCTGCTAACAACTAGATCACCCATCCGCACCCCAACATCCATCAATCTTAAATTATCTTAGTTTTAATTTTGTTTATGGTTATCATTTACTCTATGGGAGCCTAATTTAATTTACCACCGCTTCACAACATGTTGTGGCTTGAAGAGAAGAAGCAGCGCAAGAAACTCTTCAGCAAACATGCCTAACTCTAATAATTTTATATAATATTTAAATGGGTGGAAGAAAAAATTAAAGGAAATTATCAGTCACGTTGGTTTGTGTTCCGGGGCACGCAGAAAGAGCTCACAGTGTCAGACCTCAGTCTGGCAGTTGGTTTTTGCTAATAAATTATAATAATATATAATTATTTTAATTAAATTCGAGCATTTTTTGGTTTCTTTTATACAAAACTTTACCCTTCCTTTGAGCCCCCAATACAACTTGAATTCTGTGAAGACTTGTGTAATGTAGCCTCAGTCAACTTTGTATTGTTTACTGAAAATAATTTTTCAACGCTCAGTTAATTTTTACGCGATAATACATCAATGTGTAAAAATGTGTAAAAAAATTAACACACGCATTACACGTGTTTGAAAAAGAGAATAGTTTAGTTTTAAATTTGAACGAGGGCAATGAACTACAGGGAAGCACATTTAGTCCACGTGTTGCGGGAAAATACATAACATTGGAGTCAAGGCCACGGAAGTGACTCCGTGGACCTCTGATAACGCCATAATGCGAGGCACAAATAAGTCTACATGGGCGAGATTACAATTTTACGTTAAAATATTATTTGTAACTTAACATTTCAACTCGAACTATTTTATACTTTGCGGTTAGTTGTAACAAGTAAATATTTTTGAAACCGTAAAATACTTTAAAATAAATATAACAATTACTTTATTAATTGTATGTTTGTTCCTTCCTGAACAACCCTTAAAGGCGTACATAATATTGCATGTACCAATCGTCTTAAAACGGGGGATGCTGAAGACTGCGTGAAATGGAGAAGAAAAGGTAGAAAAACGGAGCGAACGTTCCGAACGCTACCGAGATATAACGTTAGGTTGATGTCCCAAACCGCTAAGTTACACTACTGAGTATTCCCAAATGATCTACTTTATTAAAATTATTCAGAACAATGTGTCCTGTAAGCAACCATTTGAGACCTGTATTTGTTTATGCAAGCACCGGTCACTGTGTGGACTACTTTAGACACGTGACTGCTTATGACCGATTATCGGAAGCACGAGAAAAATAAAGAGGGCGAGGGGAACCTCGTCGCGACCTCTTGTGCCGGTTACTCACTCCAAAACAGCTTCTCAAGTTTAGTTTCAATATCTTAATGTCCATTATGTTGCCTCATTTTTGTGTTTTCTTTGAATATTTCCCAATTAAGTATTTGGAGTTGGGATTACATCTTTCACAACAAATCATCATGTCATCCTTGACACCATCCCTTCATCTCTACTTCTTGGTCCAACTTTACACTTGTACGAATCTTTCAACCCTCCTCATCACATCATCATGCTCTCTCTTTTCTCTCAATTTAAGTTCAGTTTTAGTTTTTTCTTTTTTCTATTTACTTACTTTATTTTATATTTTTTTATCGTAAATTAATCAACCAAGTGATCAAACTTGTTTCGTTATCAATATGTTTTTCAGTTCTGTGTAATTCAGCCGAATCGAATTTCATTTTGGTACTCCATTGAAATCTTACAATTTAAGGGCCGAGTATTGCATTTGTTAGAGGACGCAATTTTATTTTTGGGACATGTGTGGGGATAGAAGGTCAATAGAAGCTTAACCTCAAGTTTGTGGGGTCGCCACCCTTGACCCCCGGCCGCCATCTTGGAAAAAGTGGTGAAAACACTTTTTTCACGATATCTCGGAAACTGTGCGTCTTACAAAAAAAAAATCAAGTCATAACTTGTAGCTAATTGTTTTACCTACAAATATGTTTATATAACTTTTTGCCCTAAATTAAAAATTAAAGAAGTTATAAGCAAAAAAGTGAGAAAATTTTTATTCATTCCTAACTCTTTTCTTTACCATAGAACTTACCAAATTTAACTTATCGAATGTTAAGCAGGTAGAAAAGGTTCCCGTTTTCCCCGCCACCTATGAGGTAGGGTCCGTAGGCGCGTTTTTTTATGTCTGTTCTGGCGAAACATGCAGGAACATTATGGATATATCAAAGTTAATGGAAGAAAATGAATTTGAAGATGAACTTCCAACTATGACTCCAATTTTAACTCCTGTCGTTCCTCAAACTTTCACTTTTGACGTTGATTTCGATTCTGAGCCCCCCCCCCCTGGACCATCGAAGAAAAGTCGATTAGAGTAGCTAGCTAATAAGTGATTAAAAATATTATGATGTCGAGGATTACCTTATAAGCAAGATGTCCGTGGAGTACCACGTAAAAAAACGCGCCTACGGACTCTACCTCATAGGTGGCAGGGAAAACGGAGGACCTTTTCTACCTGCTTAAGATTCGATAAGCTAAATTTGGTAAGTTCTATGGTAAAGAAAAAAGTTAGGAATGAATAAAAAAAATCTCACTTTTTTGCTTATAACTTCTTTAATTTTTAATTTAGGGCAAAAAGTTATATAAACATATTTGTAGGTAAAACAATTAGCTACAAGTTATGACTTAATTTTTTTTCGTAAGACGCATAGTTTCCGAGATATCGCGAAAATAGTGTTTAAACCACTTTTTCCAATTGGCTTCTATTGACCCCCCACACATGTCCCAAAAATAAAATTGCGTCCTCTAACAAATGCAAAGCTCATGTAACATTTCAATGGAGTATGGTTGATTGACAGAATGTAATTTATATTGTACATATTTGTTAAAATTTTAAATTTTATGTATTATTTTAGATAAATTCCATTTGTTTAAAAGTTTGATTATATTAAGAAGTTTAAATACACTAGTGATCGCCCGTGGTTGAAATTCGACCATAATAATTAATGTCAAGGTATATATAAATACTTTTTCCACTTTTACATTTTCCAATTACAGATTTCCCCAACGCTACAATAAACAAGAGTAACATGCGTGTGTGTGTCAAATACATGCTAATATATGTAATATTTCTTTACTAATTTAATTTATTTAATATACATATTTTTAACAAAATATTAAAGCATGCGTCGCTTCTCTAAATAAACTATACGAGTAAATATGGAAAATTTCATAAACTCCTTCCGCGCAATTTTCGTAAAAAGACCTACTAAGTTTTTCCTTCCATTATTAATATATAGAACAAGGAATAGCACATTAAAATTTGATTGATCCACCTAATATTAGAATAAAAATTTATTGATATTAAGTAATATATTATGGAGTTTATGTTGAATTTTAGCCAGTAGTGAGACAAAGGAATCGGTGGTAGTCGTACGCAGCATCAAGTAACTCCAGCTACCTGTAAGCGGTTGGCGCTGCGAGGAACACGTAGTTGGTCCCGTAGGCCCCGGTCAGCAGCACCGGCAGCGCCAGCAGCGCCGCCAGCCGCGCCTGCCACCACCCCCACCCGACGCACCACTCCTCCTTCAGGGCCCCACTCATCCTCGGCCGCGTACTTACAGCCCACTTCCTCAACTTAACTACACTACACGGTTTATCTTTTAGAATTATTTAAGAGTTATAGAAACCTGGAGACCGTCCTTCCCGCTGGAAGGCCGGACTGATAATGTGAACTCGCGCGCAGGGCCAAGAGCCCTGGCGCCTAAGCAGTCAAAGCACGCCTGCGCCCACGCTTTTAGAAATCACCGATTCGGAATAAAAAGTATCGGGCGGACGATACAACACGAAAACAACTTTAGAAACAATTGTACAAGGAACAAATTCAAGCTATGCGTCATAAGATAGATGCGGAAGTCAATCTGGCTTAGGATTAGTATGGTGAAAAAAGGAAATAAAAAATTCAATGGCTTTAACTAAAATCACGTCTTAGTTTCATGATACACCTTTCATCTGTGACGTGGATGCACTAGTAGTAAGTAAATCAAGCAGACTGAACCAGTATCAAGGTAAATATATAGGTATATAGGAACCCAGCATAAGTAGGTGTGTATAGACAGGTCGAGAAGCGAAAGATTATCTCGTAGCTTTTATTTCCAGTAGTCAATTTCTAGAATATTATAGAAATTATAGAATTACTTGAACCATTATGCGATAACGGAAAAAGTATATAAATTCCTGTCAATGGAAGGCATCTCATAAAAGGTGACAACACACACAGGAGTACGGAATTTGCTCGTCGACATAACCACTGCTCCTGGCGTAGAATATGCCGCCAAGTCATTAGTTGTGTTTTGGCAATCACACATCGGGAATCACAATGGCAGCATCTAAAGTGTTACAAATGTCCATAACTACTTTCCATCATGTGCACCATCAGTCTGTCTGCTGTTCTCCAGCACGAAAAAAATATTAACATTATCTAGTGCATGAAAAGTTAAAGCATGCCACACAAATGCGACGTTGTTGTTAAAATTTTAACAGGCGCTTCATATTTATGCATGTTGACGTTTCAATCAGCCTCTGCTGAGGTAAACCCTATTAAGAGTTACCGCACTAAAACCTTTTATTTTATTAAACTTTATATTATATGTCTCATTTAAGCAATTAAAAATAATCATTATTTTAGTCATTTCCTTTCTACACTCATGTAACGAAACCAGTCAATGCTTGTTACCTCTAATGAGAATCGTTTTTTTACTTGAGAAAATGTGCTTGAGGACAACCCAACGCGGGGAAGGTGCGGTGGGGCTTGTACGATTCGTCGATCGCGTGCCGCTTTTCCGGGCTGTGGGCTCGCTCGCGCATTCACCTGCAACCCGGACGGACTACTGTGCAAGGACTGCCAAAAACACTTAATTTCTTATGTATTGACTGAATGAAAGGTAGCATTAATATTAGCCTAGCCTTATATCATTGTCGTGGTAGTGCACGCGTCCTCAACTGAAAGGGCGCAGGTTAGAATCCTGTCCGGAACGCATGCACCAATTATGCAGTTTTCTAACCGGATGTCCATACTGTTACATTTACCTCGTGCTAACTAACAACCGTGAAGGAAAATATCGTGATGAAACTTTGCCTATCGGGTTAACCGATGTGTCAAACCAGCCAAGCCACCTTTGAAAAGCGTGGAGGGTATACTGTCCGTTCCCTCCTCAGTAGTGGGAGGCCCGAACCCAGTTTACCCGTTTTAGCAATTAGCATAAAAATAAAGATTACCTTTCAAACGTTACTCCTCTTCTTCTTCGAGTCGCGGTAACTTGTTACCGCAATAAAAGAGTCACATAAAAGAAATTGAATCTGTCGAATCGGTTCGATACTTCCTGAGATAAGAATGTAAATAATAAATAAAAAGAAATATCTATATAAAATTAAAAATGCACATAATATATTAAAACCGCAGTTACATACATCAGGAACGACCGGCTAACAACATTTCCAGTGTTCAAAGCTTCAACCACAGTTCAAATCACAATGGCATCAAACGAACGATACCATCAATAAAATTGTTTCCTCGGGTTATGGAATAAAAAATATTTTACTTGAAACGGTAAAAGCAGTATTTCCAAAACGACTGTTTTTGTCATGAAATAATAGTCATTCAACGTTTCGTCTGAAGTCCCGTTCTTGCATCTAAGTAACAAGTAATGACTAAACTCAAACGATGGTAAGAAAACAGAATGGATAAGAAGACATAGGAACCGGCTATGAGTCGGCAGTCTCTTTAAACAAATCTCTAGACGCCTTTGCAGCCATCCCTAACTGAAAGACGACCAACGCCGTCCGGTTTCTAATCACGCCACCAAGTAGTATAAAATATTTCATCCCTCTATTTATGAAATGAAATATTTATTCTTGCATAAATGTAGTTGTATACAGATGATAGATTTGTTTATTGTCATTACATTATTACTAGAAACCAAAGTATTCTACCCCTTTTTACGAAAAAGTAGAAGTGCGGACGAAGAAGTATGAAATTTCGCACACTTTAGTTTATATAGAGAAGGAGTACAGAATCCTAATCTTAAAATCCTAAAACACTAACGTGTACTTGAAACACACACACATACTCGTTTATACCCTTTTGTTTATTGTTGAAATAAAATGAACAGTGTAGCCTTGGCGAAATCTGTTATTATTATTATACTTCTATAGTCTTTGACAACAGAACCTTCATAATGTTCAAACGTATAATTTAGATGAATTATTATGGTCGAATTTCGACCACTGGGCGACCACTAGTTTTAATTTAAATACCTAAACATGTTAATCATACTTATCTAATATGTCAACGCAATGAAAAATGATCATTTAAAACATTCCATTCTCGTAATGTTCTAAAGGTGTGAGTCGTGAAATGTTATCTCACGTACGCAACGACGGCGAGCATCTGCAACGAGCAGTGCCGCCAGTGCGCCACGAGCCATGAGCGGCGCGGGAGTGCACGCCGCCAGCGCCGCCAGCGCCCCGCGGCGCCCGCAGACGCCCGCCAAGAAGGACGCCGCCGAGCACGGCGAAGCGCTGGAGGCGGCGCTGGAGCAGCTGGGCGCCTTCGGCCTCTACCACAAGTACGTGCTGGTGATGCTGTGTATCCCGAACCTGTTCGCCGCGATGTACTCCCTCAACTACGTGTTCGTCGCAGACCAGGTGCCCTTCCGGTGAGAACCACCAAATCTCTTTACTTTCTTTTATTGCATTTGTTTCATACACAATCTTTCTTTTTTTCACCTTCTCCCATTTTTTCATCTTCTCCCATTTTTTGAGGTCGACGCATTGTGTATTTTCCTTCCACAATTGTTGGAACTTTGACAATATAAGATATGCTTATCAACTGTGAGAGCTATTAATACATTTAACAACACGGTCTGGAAATGAAAGAACAGTCATCGTGTTGAGTAATATAATGGTTATCATCGAAGTGTGACACGGTGATGGTGGGCTTGTAAGAAACACTTGGCGAAGGCGTCGACCGGCCTCGGCTTATCGCCATGATTTTTATAAGATAACAGATTTCTAATCAGATTAAACCTTCACGAGATGACTCAATCCAAAACCATTATATTCAAACAGTAAGTTTTAAAGTAGGTTAGTTATTAACTAATTCTATCTAGGTACTGTAATGAACCAACTTTCTGTCGTTATCATTATTAATTCGTGAAGCAAAAACTTTGTATCCCTTTTTACGAAAATTGCGCGAAAGCAGGAGTATGAAATTTCGCACATTTATAGTTTACTAGAGTTTACCCCGCGGCTACGCCGCGGGTTAACCTCTAGTGCGTGTCTCTTGTTTAAAGAGCAAGTGCTACAGGTTATATTATATTACAATGTTTTTATGTATTTGCCCACGGAAGATTCACTTCATTTTATATCGCTAATTATATATACTATCCCCCGTCTATCTGTCAACAAAATAAATTACAAAACTTGACCAAAAAGGCCAAAATGGTCTAAATGACCAAAAGACCACAGTGACCGACATGGCTAAAATGACGGAATAGGAAAAAATGACCATATAGGCCAAAATGACCAAATAGGCCAAAATGACCAAAGAGGCCAAAATGACCAAAGAGGCCAAAATGACCAAATAGGCCAAAATGACCAAAGAGGCCAAAATGACCAAAGAGGTTAAAATGACCATATAGGCCAAAATGACCAAATAGGCCAAAATGACCAAAGAGGCCAAAATGACCAGAGGCCAAAATGACCAAAAAGGCCAAAATGACCAAAGAGGCCAAAATGACCAAAGAGGCCAAAATGACCAAAGAGGCCAAAATGACCAAATAGGCCAAAATGACCAAAGAGGCCAAAATGACCAAAGCGGCCAAAATGACCAAAGAGGCCAAAATGACCAAAGAGGCCAAAATGACCAAAAAGGCCAAAATTACCAAATAGGCCAAAATTACCAAAAAGGCCAAAATGAAAATTATTCCTTGTCCATCCTCAGTATTTAATTTACATACATGCCGAATTTCAGCCAAATCGGTCCAGTAGTTTTTCCGTAAAAGCATAACAAACCAACAGACACATATCATTTTATCCCGGAAACTATCCCATTTTTCGGGATAAAAAGTATCCTATGTTCATCCTCGGTATCGAAAATATATATATACTGAGTTTCAGCCAAATCGGTCCAGTAGTTTTTACGTGAAAACGGAACAGACAGACAGACAGACAGACAGACAGACAGTTACTTTCGCATTTATAATATTAATAGGGATAGTGAAGGAATGCAGAATGCTAACTTTTTTTAATTATGCATAAAAAAGTAGGTATAATATAATTATAATGATTTCAGATGCGCAGTGCCAGAATGCGAGGGCAGCTACGGCTTTGAGTTCGAGAACAAAACGGTGCAAGCGCTGCTCCCGGAAGAGTCCCGGTGCGAACGGTACGCGCCTCTGGACAAGCACGGAGATGCGCCCACCTGCCACAGGGAGGACTACCATCCCACCGAAACAATACTGTGCGACAAATTCGTTTATGAAAGCCTAGAAACTATCTTTGCTGAGGTAAATCTAATGATAAAAGCACCTATACTGTATTAACAATTACAGGATTTGTAGCTTAAAATATTCAGATTATGTGTACTCTTCTCTTTGTTTCTATATAAACACTCCTATTTTTATTAGATAAAATTAAAACACGAAGGCTCATAGCAGAGAGACCAAGAGACGTGTGCGCTACACGAAATATTTATCACCTTAAAACAGGGCAAGGCCAAAATCGAATAGATGATTTGTGAGCGCACGCTTTTAGCCTAATCGCACTTCAGTGGTGCTCGAAAGTTTCTCATCTTCTTCATGTTATTTATCTGTTTTAGGGATTTTATCCACAGGGGTACATCACGCCACCTTCATCATAACCTAAATTATCTTACCCTATTTATAAAATATTAACAAAAACGTAGTCGTTGATGATAGATCAACCGAAATCACACAGTCGTCAGGATATTTCAAAAGTGTTATTTATTCAAGAGGTGGGATATTTCACCTGAGCTCGTAAAAGCGTGGTTACAGTTCGAGCTGGCGTGCCGCGAGTGGATGCGCACGATGGTGGGCACCGTGCGCAACGCGGCGCTGCCCTTCGCGCTCCTACTCACCGGATACGTGTCAGACTCGTCAGTATATATCCTATTATTTTAAGATCATTTTATTAAATTCAATTGTCAGTTCTTTTTGGTGATACCTTTACTCTAACCTTTTCTGCATCTCTGTATTACTAACCAAAGATCGACAACTCGTCTGAATTAACCTGTGCCGTGATTTCGTAATACTACACTTTTTAATAAACCTTCCACCGCGAAGATGGGTCGTACGCTTTTTAGTCTACCTTCATCCCTAAAATCACAATTAATAAGTTTATCTGAAATGCATTTATTTTGTAATGTTTAACCCGCGATTGTGGATATTTAGCTACGGGAGACGGACAGCTTTCTGCGTCTTCGCCGCGTTCGCTGGGGTGCTGGGCATCGTGAAGGCGTTCTCCGTCAACTACCAGATGTATCTCGTGATGGAGTTCTTCGAGGCTGCGCTCGGCTACGGGTTCAACAGCGCGGCCTATGTCATGAGTGCGTATGGAATTATCAAAATTATTATAGTTAACAAAGCATTTGGATATAGATATCCAGAGAATAGAGGTTAGAATTAGAAAACCATAGGCGTCGTAACATGTTTGTAATATTAAACATATTTAATAACTATAGCAAAATGGTCTTGTTTTAATCACTGGCGATGATATCTATTTTCAATATTGACATTCTTGGCGTAGTCAGATGTTACACGTTGCTAAACAACGCAGATATATTATATATATTAATGCACTGCGTGATGCAACAACAACATTGTATTCTGCAATACCTACGTGCTTTATACCATAGAATAAGTAATAGTAATCCAGGACATACGAAGAAATTAAAGATGTAGTAAACTAGTTAAACAATGTATGTACCACTAGACGTTCTTGACTAGGACGAAGTTATTCCGACCGGCGCTTGGGCTCTGGGCCCTTGCGAAGCTGACAATTGCCATTTCCAGGTATCCTGGCTGTAGGCGAATGGAAACAACATGGGGGCTTTATTAGATATCCCAGCAGTGATAACTTGTCCCACACTCACCGAGATCCCCTGCACGATTTCTCGTCGTAAAGAAGACGTTCTTAACGAAATAAATGTACTCAATATTTCAGTGGTGGAAGTGGCTCGGCCCTCGTTGAGGGCGGCGTTCGCTTGCGCCACCGGCGTCGCCTACGGCATGGGGGGCATGCTGTTCGCGTTGGTCGCGTGGCGGACGCAGTACTGGCGCCACCTGCTGTGGGTGGTCCACTCGTTCGCGCTGCTGCTGCCGCTGTACTGGCTGCTGCTGCCGGAGAGCCCGCGCTGGCTGTTCGTCAAGGGCCGCGCTGACGAGACCGTCGCCGCCATTAAGAGGGCTGCCAGGTGGAATAAGGTCCATGTCGCAAATCAACACACTCTTTAAGCAGCACTTGCATTTTTTTTTCTTCTACAAAAACAACATCTTACATATCATCATATCGAACATTGGCACAGGTGCTACTCGACGAGGCGACAATGAAAAGACTAAGCGAATCAACAACGAGGCAAGAGGAGCAGAAGCAGACGGGCAACCCGTGGCTGCGGCTGCTCAAGTCGAAGGTCCTGATGGCCCGCTTCGGGGTTTGCAGCTGGTGCTGGATTGCGGTCTCGTTCGTATACTACGGTCTCACCATCAACTCGGTCTCCCTCTCCGGCGACAAATACGTCAACTTCGCACTCAACATGTCAATGGAGATCGTCGCTTCCCTCCTGCTCATGATGGCGTTGGAGCGGTTCGGCCGCAAATGGAGTATATTCCTCGCATTCACGGTTTGCGGCATTGCTTGTGTCGTTCCTTATTTTATTTGTAAGTTCAAATACATTCTCGTAACTGTTACACTTATTTATAGAGATGCAAGTTGTATATCTCTTGGAGAACTTAGAGAGCTATTATGCAGTTCAAGATACCAATGTTCTAATAAAATGTAATCCGTTTTCAATATTAGGATTGAGGGGGCGGTGAGACGAATACGGTCGTATTGGAATGGTATTGAATTTTTACACATGTTAGCGAGGTTATTATTATTTAAATTAGTTGGTTTTGGGTGACACCCCTTTTGTGAGAGTATGCTGTTGGCAGCGCACAGCGGCACCGGCATGGGCCTGTACTTCGTGGGCAAGCTGGCGATCACGTTCGCCTTCAACTCCGTGTACGTGTTCACGGCGGAGCTGTTCCCGACGGACGCGCGCTCCTCCGCGCTCGCCGCCTGCTCGCTCGTCGGCCGCGTCGGCTCTATCCTGGCGCCGCAGACGCCCTTGCTCGTAATTCAGTGCATTCTTTTACTTTTGTAATATTTATTAGTCTTTGCTCAGACGTGGCCGCAATCTCCCAGACGTGTTTGCATTTCGTTGAACAGAGCCTTTACGTGCAAGCGTTGCTGTACGGCGCGTGCTCGGCGCTGGCGGCGGGCGCGGTACTGCTCGCGCCGGAGACGCGGCGCGCGACGCTGCCCGCGGACGCCGGCGACGCGGAGCGGGCGCGGCCAGCGGGCGGGGCGGGGGCGGCGCCGGAGCCCCCGCGCCCCTCCCCCGCCCCCGTCATCCACTCCGCCGACACGTGACCTCGCCCGGGCGACGTCTGTCAGTTGACTGTTCATGTTGAGTCCTTGGCGATGAATGATGTGAGGCGTGCCGGGCGTTACACGTCGATGTCCTTTTTTGTAGAGAGGTGAAAAACGTGTGTGTGGAACATCTCACAGCGAGAAGGACGCGGTGCAAACGCGTGTAATTCGCCACGTTGAGACTCCCCGAAGGAGTGTTATTGCCACCCGAGTCGAGGATACGCGTTGAATCCTTTTTCGCCTTTACGACAGGATTACGGATAGATAAATTAGAGCCGCGGAGCAGGAAGAATTTCGTACAATGACCTCTTTACCTACTGCCAGTGGTCACAAACATGTTTGTATTAAGTGCGGTTTACATAAAATGTTTGAAGGAGAAAAAAATTACTAACTTATTAAATAATTTATTTAGATGTTATATTGCTATACAATGCTATATCATCTGTCGATTAATCCGTTATTTCTCCTTCGTTTGACATACTTTTAAACTTCAAATGTTTCAGTAATGTTTTCAAAGATGTCAAGCCCATGTTTGGTAAGGATTCGTCTGTGTTTATGACATGTAGCACCTTTTTTGCTGTAGGTAACTCTCCTTTTAAATAAAAGCTGTTTTCGTGTAATGCAGGATTTATCGAACCCATCAATCTTTTCAATTAATGAGAGTCGTTTTTTCGGTGAAGCAGCTGGTTTGACGGTGTCTGTTTCGGTATATTCTTTTAAAATACGATATATGGCCGATTTCGAAATTCCCAAGATATCGGCTGTTTTGTCCTTCATTTATTTTTTTGAAAGATATTTATCATCAGGCCAGGATTCTTTAACGTATTTAAACACGTTAATAATCATTACCTTCTCAGATACACTAAAGTGTGACATTTTTCTTTTCTTCCGCGGAGAACTTGAATGGACGCGAGGTAGACGGCACTGGCTCCATTTTAAATCAGTGAAGGAAACTTAACCAAATCACCTCCTGTAAAACTAATAAATTGTTTCCTCGCTAAACTTAACAAAGCATGCAGTTAAATTACAAAACTATTTTCTAAAATATGTACAATGGCAATGGCAGATGTCAGAATCAATTTCTTTGACGCAAATGGTCTTACAAAGGGCGTTATTTTAAACTATTACAGACATTCTCGAAAACATAAAACAATAAAGACATTACGGGGGTCATCATAAATGATACCATATCCCAGCATCTCCATTGCCTTTGTGGGAAACAACTTTCTAAAAACTATCAACCAACTATTTTGGCATCGTTAACAAGTGTAGTTGTTAACCTTACCATTTGAAAAATGCAATAGAGATTTTTTGATGCTAAAATGTTTACTATCCCTGAGGACAGCGGCCATTGCATCTGTGCGAGCGAAGCTCATTATATTTACGCGGGAGTGACAGAGATAGGTAATAAAAGGTTAACGTACGAAATTCTTCCTGCTCCGCGACTCCACTTTAGTATTAGATAGCCTAGCCAAATGGCCACGCCGCGGGGATGTAGCCCGTCACGGTTTAATACAAATCATCCCTAACTCAGCATTCCCTCCATGTTTATCGGACAGATGCGATATTGAAAAATAGTATACAAATGACTAGGCTAGGACACCATTTAAAACTCAAGAACAGCTGCACGGATTTTTATGATTTATTTGTTTTTTGAAATGTCTTCGTTCGGAATAGGATAGTGAGCAATTGAGTTCTAGATTTTGATTTTTTGAGGGCAGGAATATCTGTCGGGTGTAGCTTGTTAATAATAAATACGTCTCATGCAACTTTCAAATTTAGCTTGCGTAGTGCAAGCCGAATTTGTATCTTATTATTGCAATATTTTTTATGTTCACATTCCTGACAATAAATGAAAAAAATAATTTTTATTCTTTGTTGGTCGCAAGAATTGATTTTCGCACCCCGTCTCCCAAGGATGTAGGGACATTATGGTCCACGTGCCGAAGCTGAGGAAATCTATTGTAATGTAATTGTTAGTATTTTGAAGCTATCAGTGACTTTATACGTGCCTTAGAGAAATGAATATGAGAAACTTATTAAGTTATTACCTACTTGTACTTAGATGGCACAAGTGCATCGTTTGACCTGTGATACTTATTGTACTTAAGAATAAACCATTCAACAAAGTCGTTTCGTTTTATATTTTTACATTTCGAATAATAAGCATGCTTGTAATAAAATCTTTATTTTTAAATTATTATAATTTAAAACAAAATAACAATAAAAATAAATTCATAGCAACTTTGAGCATTCTGTCGTGAAAATCATTTTTTTGTATATCATCAGATTTTAATATTTACATCTTAACAATTGTTTTACGGTCTTATTCATATTGGGTTAGAATAAGTTTATAGACTTCTTTAAAAACTTACTCTTAACTCAATATGGTTAAGGTCGTTTGTCTAACATTTGACACGGAATACATTTTAAAGGTGCCGTTCCACATCCTCCTCCTTAAAGTCTCTTCAAATGCCTTTCACGATTTGTTATGGCAATTATTCCCGAAACGTTCCGTATACTATAATTTAATTTAATTCGTTGTGATTAATAGCAGAAAACAGCTGTTACCATAATAATGATGGTGTAGGTAATGCAGCTTGACAACACGTTTATTCAAATGCATCCGTTATAGTATAAAACTGCGAAAACACCACTTAATAAACTAATACGTAGAATATTGATTCCTTCCCAACATAATAATTACATCTAAGATTAGACACTAGTACCATAAACCCCAAGCCATAATGGCTTAGTTGACACATTTTTTGTCGCTTAATGTGTACAATTACAATTACCACACGCTGACGGCGAACGAAAAACACATCAATTGACTTCCGATGAGCAAGTATCTAAACATGGACTCCCATCCATACCAAATCATACATTTAATTACATCACTAAATACATACACTCGAAATCTATATATAGTAAGGACTCAGTCTTGTTACTCGTGGTAGTTCTGCCGCGTCACAAACGGACAAACAGTGGAACCCATGAACCAGCTTTTAAGGGCTACAGGTTTTTATGGGCTTGTATTTACAAGTTATTCTGTTTACAGCGTTTGAAAGAGAATATTACTCATGTCTAATTGATAGCCGCAGTTATTATAGTAAGTAGTGTAACGGCTCCGCCACGACTTTTGGCTTCACAGTTGTCGCTCGCGGCCACAGACTCGTGGCCGGGCCGTTGGCGACAAACGCCTTACATGAGTTTACGCGGCGTCCCCGCCGCCGAGGGGCTGCATCTCGGCGGTGGTGGGGGTGGTGGTGGTGGTGGGGGTGGAAGGGGTGGAGGGGGGCGCGAGGCGCGCGTACACCAGCCGCAGCGCCAGTAGCGCGGCGAAGGTGAGCGCGGCGGTGGCGGTGAAGGTGGCGGCGGGCCCGCGGCGCGCGTACACCGTCGCCACGAACACAGGCCCGAGCGCGCGTGACAGGCACCCGGCGCCCGTCAGCACGCCCATCCACACGCCCTGCGCAAAGTGGCCTATTTAGGCGTGGGGTGGGGTTATCGAGTGCCTAAATGGGACTCTCATCCGAGGTTAACACCTTCATTTTCTAAACTGATTAGTCGAACAAACGACTATTTCTCTAATGAAATCAAGCGTTTAATCTGCATTTTCTAACTCTGATGAACTCATTTAATACGTCACATACGAAACGTCAAGTAAATTTATTTTTCTGTGGCATTCTACAGCCAGTATTTTTTTGTCACTGTTGATAGTAAATGAGTAAATTAAATAATAATATAATGAAAATTAATTTATAAGTATTGTTACAGGCCGGCGAAGGTAAAGGCAGACCTGCCTGTCATAAAACGCAGTTTATGACCCTACCCGCATTCAGAACTCTTTTGTTTACTTCGTATTTAAAATTTGCGATTATACTATAGCTTATTCTTATTGTAATTGTTTTATAGCCGTCATTAATGTCAAACTAATCCTTGTTGTTATTGCATTGCGTCGGAGCTTGCCAGGGATGGTATCGGTGCATTATAAAGCAATGGCCCAATGCAGAGAGACGTACATTCAATGAGTGATATTAGTGTCGGATGTTGCACGTGTTATTGAATCGTGCAGTGTGTACTGGTTGCATCCAATAATATTTGTACCTGTTTTATACGTGTTTATCATTTCATGTTCAACTCGATTCATGTGTAAGCCACATTGATAGGAATTTAACATTATCTATTCGTATAGAAAAATACCTACTGGTAGTAAAACGAAATGATTAGTAATCTATTATACAAAAATCGATAAGTGGCTATTAAAGTGTGTCAAATAATGTGATACTTTGATAGCGTACCTGCGGCCTGGGGCCCAGCACCTTGGAGAAGATGGTCTGGATGAGGGTGACGCCCAGCGAGTAGCCGGCCGAGATGCACGCGTAGCCCATCAGGAACTGGGAGAGGTGGAGGCGGCGCGTGGTGGCGCACCAGGGCTGCGCGAGCGCCGGGCAACCACCGCCCGCCTCCGCGGCGCCCGCGGGCGCCAGCGGCGGCCCTTCCGGCCCCCACGGCACGCACAGCAGCGACGCCGCGCCCGTCAGCAGGAACCCGCCCCACAGCAGCACGGCCCTGCGCCCGATTTTGGTGGAACAGTCTTTTAGGAATTCAAACAATAGGTGGGACGCAGTTCGTCGGGGCAGCCAGATTTAAATGAAAATACTGAGTCATGGCGTCACAATTTCAACTAGTCCAATAGCCTATTAATTGAAATGAAATGAGTGCAGGGACCATAAGGTTATTTAACAACACGAAGACAACTTTAAGGTACCCGCACTAGACCTTATTATAGGAACAGTGACTAATGATGTGTGTACACGCGGAGGCGGAAGAAGTAATTCCCAGCATGAGAGCCATGGAGCGATGTTGTGGCTACCTCTCCTCGAAGCAGCGCGTGAGCGGCGCGATGAGCGCGAAGGCGGCGCAGGCGACGAGGCCGCCGGCGCTCATGAGCGCACCCATGTACTCCAGCGCCTGCCGCTTGCTCCACGCGAACTGGTCCATGGTCAGCGACGTGGCCAGCGTCTCCAGTAGCACGAAGTTGAACACCAACACGAAGAACGCGCCCACCAGCGCCCAGCTGCTAACCACGTCGGGCTTCATCGCTAGCAGCGCCTCCCTCTCTGAAGACACATCACATCGTGCTATAATGCGCTGCCACTCTCTTAAGCGACATCAGAAAGTTGGAAATGGTGGCTCACCGGAGTCCTTGCCTTGGGCGATCATGGCCTCCCTGGCGGCGATCTTCCTCTCCTTGAAGCAGCACGGCAGGAAGAGGATGAAGTTGAGCAGGCCCAGGAGGACGTTGATCCAGCCGGCGGCGGTGTACATGTCGAGGCGCAGGGGCCGCGAGTAGTCCCCCGGCGGCGCATAGGGCGCGCCAGGGCCGAGCGGCGCGGCGGCCGCCTGCAGCGCCGGCCCCACCACGAAGCCCAGCACCTGCGCCAGTGACACCGCCGTCACGGCGCGCGTGCGCTCGCGCACCAGCGTCGCCGCCGACAGGTACGAGCGCACCACCGCCACGTTCGCTGCGGCAATGAGGAGGATTTGTTGAGGTGGTCCCACTGTCACCGAGCGAACATCTGATAAAGGTCGCCGGTAGGCGCTGGATGAGGAAGTCAGAGGACAGAGTCGAGAGGATAAACGTCCATTACTTTCGTCATTTGGCTATTAAACTTCCGCATATAACGTTTGTCTTAGCACTGACCAGAGCTGACGCCGACGAGGAACCTGGCGAAGACCATCCAGTACTTGGCGTAGGGCCGCGTCAAGTGCAGCTGCGAGTAGAGCGCGCTGGCGAACACGAACAGGGCCAGCGTGGCGAGCAGGGGCCCCCTGGTGCCCCCCGAGCGGTTGGCCCACCACCCGAGCAGGGGGGAGAACACCAACTGGCCCAGAGGGTTGGCGCCTACTGCCAGACCCAAGACCTCCTTCTGGGAGCCCGGCTCCAGCTGCAATACACATTTGCCTACTGTTAACATAATCTACAATAGTATTCGCATTCGATCTTCTGTCTAATTGTCTAAAACAATTGTCGGTCGGCCATGGAAATATAGATGACATAATAAGAAGGAACGAAAGAAAGAATTATTTACAGATACGAAATTGCTTATTCGTACTTTGGGGAATCGAGTTTTAGTTGAGTGGCCTACTTTCACGTTGTTGGTAAATATTTGCGTGGGTGTGTTGTCTTCATGAACAGAGATAACGCGTGCAACGCCCTTACTCTGCGACGCGAACCACGATACCGTTGCTTATCAAAAAGCAACCCAACTTTGTTGCGCACGAGTAGGTAACAGTTTACAGTAGAACAATCCATCTAACATCGTTTGACCTATTATTTACGATTATTTGAGCACTAGCGGCTGCCTGCGATTCGACCTATGTCCTGAAAAATCATGATGCATCATGAGCACAGCCGTAAACGACGTCTGCCTGCCTTCGGATCGCACATACTGCGATGACACGAGTCTTTCGCCTCGTCCCGCTTGAAGAGCTGCTCGACGCGGAACAAATTGACTCGACCCTCCAACTTCATATTTTTATTTTTCGCCATTTAAACATCTTTATATCTTAGAGCTATGTGTTATATTGATTATTTTAATAATAATCTATTGAGTGGTTCTTGCATGAAAAATAACAAACACCAACCACATTAACCATCTCATTTATTATAATAGATAATTATAATATGATGAATAGAAAAAGGATTTGTTGTTCAAACACATCTTAGTTGAAACATCTACACTCCTGAAACAATGGAGTATGTTGCGGTGCGGGTGTAGATATGCCTTTGGAAGCGGTCCGTCGGTGTTGCGTGGCCGCAGCCGGGTGGCAATCAGGGTTTACAGATTGGCGGTTGTTTCCGCAATTTTGGGGAACATTTTGTAAAATGAAATTATAAGAGACTAGCTTCTAACCGCGACGTCGTCCGCGTGCAATAGTTATAAAAGTAAGTTGCAAAAACCCCCGAATTTGAAACATTCTCTTCATTGGGGCTCCGCTCCTATTGGTCTAAGCGTGATGATAGCCTATTATAGCCTTCTCGATTATTATCGGCTCAGCTATTATCTAACACTGAAATATTTTTTCAAAACAGACCATTAGTTTATTTATTTAATTTAAGCACAAAACAGATTAAAATCATTAAAAATGAAATAATAACAATGTAATAATATTCAGGGCCAGATTATAATCCAAACTATGTGCTATAATTAAACGAACGACAAAGTAGATATACTAAAAAAAAGTTATTCATATTCATTTTGCAAATAATAAATTAAAAAAATCATTTGAAAATCGACAATAGATACTAATACAGATTGTGTGAGATTTTTTTTTTCAATTATTCATAAACTTAAACTGACTAGAATTAAAAATATCAATTAACGCATTTAATTTGGTGAGTTTATTATAAAGGCGACACATTCGAACCAATGGATTGAAATAAGAAGTATTATTACGATACACTTGAAGGGAAAAAACTGCTAGTTTTCTCATTGGTATTGAAGTTAAGTAAAGATATTAAATAGGGTGACTCAATACGTCCATGTCAAATTTTGTGAAGAGAGATAAGGTCTGAAGTGCTTCTACGATTTTCTAAAGATGTTAGAGTAATAATATTTCAGTCGGTCATGATACGTTTTAAGAGTTCGAATTGAATTATATCTGTATGAGACTATTCGCAATGCTTTCTTTTGTACACGTTCAATGCGATCGATGTGTAATGCATAATGAGGAGACCAGATAGTAGAATTATATTCCAACACACTTCTAATTAACGTGCAGTATAAATGAATGAAGCTCGTAGGTTTCTTAAAGCCAAGAGTAGACCTATATATGAATCCTAAAAGACTGGATCCCTTACTCACAATGTAGTCTTAGTGCTCCCTAAAGGTAAGTTTGTCATCAAAGACAATACCAAGATTTCTTATTGATGTGGTGCGTTTTAATGTATGATTATTTAAAAAATATTTAAATTCAATCTTATTAACTTTATTTGTGAATGAGATTATATGACATTTATCTACATTGAGAAACATTAAAGTTTATTTGACTGGCACCAATTAGAAATATAATCATCGCTGGAGTTTCATAGCATACATACAAGCTAGAAACTGTTGTATAAATTTTAAGATCATCAGCATACAGAAGTGCAGGACAAGATAAACATTCAACTAAATCATTCACAAATGCAACAAAGAGCAATGGACCTAGATGAGAACCTTGGGGTACTCCAGAAGTAATGAGGACAGGAGAAGATGTAATACCTTTAAGGGCGACTAAGTGACTTCTATGATTAAGATAAGATTTTAACCACCGGAGAAGGTTACCGTGTATGCCTGGTGATTCAGTTTTATTGCATAATATGAGATGATCCATTTTATCAAAAGCTTTTCAGTTCCTGAGATTAGCGCGTTCAAGCAAACAAACAAACTCTTCAGCTTTATACTCATATTAGTAGTACAAGATAAGATGTATAAGATTAAAATGTTGTCTCTGGAAAGAGACAAGTTGCAGCCAAACATTAACAAATAATAATAATGAAGATGATTTTGATGTCAAGTCGCTTCCAACATTATACACATGGTTACACTGACTTCACCCTTCATACTCTTACACCTCTTGTGCTTACTAACAATGTTAATAAAAATAGGTAGCTTTAAGGTATGTAGTGAAAAGATGTATTTTTTATTACTTTACTAATATTATTTCTATATAAGCCTAGATGGCGCTCTGTTGTTCATGCCTACCCCGCAAGGGTCCTGGCGTGAAGTTATTTATGTATGTATTATTTCTGTGAAGTATTTCGTCTTCTATAGGGAATCTGTGATTGCAAGAAGCGCCGCGCACCGGACGGAGCGGAGTGAGCGCGAGTCGCGCGACGGGAATCCCACTCGGACACGCCACGCTATTTATGGCCCTCTTGTTATTTTCATTCATATGGCCTCACCTTCACCTTCACTGTCAATGTCTCCAAGTTCGAAATAAAGTTGCGACTGTACCTCATATTCATTCAACTTTCATGTTTTGTTACAAACATGTTGACTTCCGCGTTCATTTTTCTTTCTTTTTTGGTACGAGATCATCGGACTGGCGAGCAGCCCACCTGATGGAAAGCGGTTCCGATTGCCTATGGGCATGTTACAAAGGTGCTAATAATTTGCTGCCGCTCTCTCAAGGGAGACTGGAATTTAGCCACTAATCGCGGAACTCAATATTGTTATAGGATTATAGTCTAGACCAGGGGTGGTAGTCATCCAGAGGGGCAAATACTCTACCACCCGGCTGTGGGTTATATTGTCAGCTCTTTCGACAGGCCGGCCGACTGCAGGAAATTACATTTTTTTCTGCATTCCTGCACGGAATTACTTATAGTATTGGTCGCACAGTGGTCGAAATTCAACCACACTTAATTAAAATTATAAAATTGAACATTATTTAGGTTCTGTTATCAATGACTGTACTTTTATAATCACAAATCTCCATATATTCAATGTACTCTGTGATCACAAATGTCGCCAAGGCTTACCAGTAATATAAAGTACTCTGTGGGCTACACTGTTAATTTGACTTTAACAATAAACAGAAGTGTATAACTGTGTGTGTCAAATACATGGGAGTGTGTGTAATGTATTTTTTATCCATAGTTGAAAAATATTAGCATTCTGCACACCTTCTCTATATAAAATACCTAATTATGTGTGCGAAATTTCATACTGCTCCGTCCGCGCAATTTTCGTACACAGTTTTGCTTTATGTATTTATATAATAATGATAATAAATACGACTGACTGATGCGAGATCTATAAATTCATTTGTTTTACTACTACTTGAAACTGAACATAAACTGTCCAATAGTACCTACCTAGTTATCATTCCATGACAAACTCCACAGCAAAGATCAATACAGTAATTCGGAATAAGATTCAGCCCTTAACAATGATATGCCGACTTTAACTTCCACAGCTTAAACCCACCTCTCCTGGGGAACTATTGTAATTTGTAATTTGATTTTCTTCTATTGTAACTGTATGAGTTACGGACGCGAGCTATTGACCCACCGCACGCCGCGGTGCCGGCTCCTAGGCCACAAGGCCACCCAGACACACCGCCGAACTGACAACAGGCTACGTAAGTATTCTAAGTCAGCGGGATCTTGTAAATACCGTGTATTTACAATCTAACTAGAAAATTATTTAGTCATTGTGATCGGATCATAAAGTTCATATATAAAATAGATAAATAAGTAATACTTTTATGTTATTCATTTGTAACTTGCGATGCTTGCTCGTCGAATTCAAAATTCAAAATCAAAAGATTTTTGAAGATCATACAATAAGTTAAAAATTAAATCGACTTCCTATTCTATGTATAACTGCTTCGCTACGTGTTGTTGCTGTTTAATGGAAAAGATGAAACAAAAAACTATATTATGTTTATTTGCCTCATTTTCTTTACATAAGTACTGTACATTATTTTTTTCAAAGAATTAATGGAGTTGCTACAAATAGATTACCACCACAAGAAAAAAGAAAATTGTTGTGTTCAATCATCCGTATCAAAACTATAATTTTGGAGTCATGCCATTGACTAGTTGTGTTAAAATAGAAATAGATGGCACTACACGGTTTCAAATTAACATAAAGTCGACGTGTTCTTATATTTTAAATATTCGAACATACCTTTACGACAGTACTAAATATGGTAATATCTTTGCTCTGCCACGATCCAGTTTTCGTGTTATATTTTAAATTATAAATTCGGTGTTTAGTTGGCGGAAAGATTAATAAATAGTAAAATTGAACAAAGCTATTTCGAAAACGTTAATAAGGTATTACTTATGGCCCGCAAGATCAAGACTACTTTCTTGGTTACCCAGTATTATAGGAGACTTCTATAAGGGTGAAGAGTGGGATGCGAGACGTGGACGAAGGCCATGTCAAAAACTTGAGCTTAAACTAAGGGTAAGGAGGGGGACCTGTTCACTGATTACATGTATTTTTTATGTCCGCTCGCAGTTCACAATCTGACTAGATTTTTTATAAATAAACGATTTTACAATTCTTCGATGACATGTAGATAAATGTGTAGTTAAACATGCCACTTAACAATGCAACCTCACGAAGACTATATTTTTTTGTATACTTATATATTTATGGTATCAATTCCTTTGTTCTTTACTCCGTTTGCTTAATTACCGCTATTTGCGTTTCACGCAGTAATTTTTTTGTAAACCAATTGTTTTACTTCATAACATTTTTAATTAATTTAGAAATTCACCAAATCAAACATTCGCATGTGATAAATATTTTTTTCAATGTATAATGAAGTTACTTATCACAGACGATGAGTCGAGCGATAAGAAAACAAGTGGCTGTGTGCGAGTCGGACTCACGCGCGCGTTTCCCTATTAATACAGTACATAAATGTAATTTTAATAAATTTTACACAGGTTTCTCAAAATGTTCAAACATTTATTTAGCATATTATTCCGCTAAGTAAATGGATGAGAAAGAATTCTTTTTTATGGAAAAGAAACGGTTATATATAATAACTGATCAGTGGCATTAATGTGAGAAGCTATTATGGTCTTCTTTATGATAGTTATACTTGGCTCGTTGGCAGAATGGTGTTTAGTTGTCAAGAGATTGAGCAAGAATGGTTGATTCGGGCGAACCTTGTCGAGGTACGGCCACACGCCGGTGAGCACGATGCTGAAGCCCAGCGACATCTGGAACATGGTGAAGTATATGATGTACACGCTGCGCCAGCGCTGCCGGCGCTCCTCGTCCGTCTCCAGCAGGACGGCGGGCGCAGACTCTTGCTTAGTCACCGTCGCTCCCTGCTCCTGGCCCCGCTCCGCGCGTCCGGTCACCCTCTTCAACCGCTCCATCGGGATCGCTCGACGGCAACACAGAAACCGATCAGGAGTTCACTCAACCTTTCGATATTATCGTCGCGAAAACACACCACATTTCACAATACTATGAAGCTTTGTTTAAAGTAAACAAAGGCATGTTCGCGTGTTGATATCCGACGCTCCGCGCCAGTGTGGGTGCGCACGCGCAGTCGTCGCGGCTTCTCCGCCGCCACTGCTCTCTGCCTCTATATAGTACCTACTACAATAGTAGCTACTGCATCCATGTTATCCAATATTATCTATGACTGCCTCACTCATGCCATTGACGTGATGGCATCAGTTGGCACGAGCATACTGCGCTGTGGATAATACTAAGCTGCTTATTTCAATCATTATGATTGCATTCTGCTCGGAGGAGCTATATTTTACGCCAAAAAAGTTTATGCCAAGTAAAGTTCGAGTACAGTTCAGCACTTGAAAGACCAAAATGTTTATTCCTAGCATTGATGTAACAATATGCTACATCAATGATTCCTAGCGTGTGGAATAAAACCAAAAGTTGATCGATTTTATCTTTATTTATAACAAAGTAATAACATTCATTAAATTATTAATAAATAGCATTTTGTGGCAAAAGCGGAAAGGGTAATAAAACTTGATGCGACCTATATAGGTCGCATATCATAATTCATATGGTATATAATAATATACTTACAAGTTTCTTTTTTCTAGATTTTTTAGCTCATCCGTAAATTCAAAAACATATTTTTGTGTATTATGTTTAGTTGTGCATTATGTTTAATTGTAGAATATTGATTATATTTATTAGTGACACCTAATATTGAAGACATGAGATAAGGCAACATAGACCAAATTCCATTGCCTCCCGTTGAAGCAAATTAATTGTGTACGGTCTCACCATATTCAATATACTCTTTGGGTCTCACTTACTCCAAGGAGCTGTTCGTTCTCTGATCTTTCAATAAGGCTGTATGGACCAAGTCCTTTGCCTGCCTTTATGGCAAATTTGAAAAACAACAATCTGATCTGTCATTGTCAGTCGGGGTTCGCTAAAGTTCGGTCCTTGCTAGCTGTTTGCCATAAAAAAATCACTAAAGGGATTGTTATAGTTATTAATTTTCAATACTAGACCCTACAAACTATTAGATATGTTCGTTTCACGTCCTGTTGTATCAAGATTATTCCAGCAAACAGGTAAATATAATGTTTATGAGTACGTATTTAAAATGCCAAATTTAGAAAACATTAAAATTTTGTGTAATTCATAAAGAAGTCAAAATTAATGATTATTGAAGACTATTCATCTACTCAGAGCTGCAATGGACACATTAGGCCTCAAGAAGAATTTCAGATTTTTCAACCGGTTACATAACATGAAGAGATAACCTCTGCTATAATCAATACTCCAGCAACACATTTAGGTTGAGTTGGTTATTGAAAACCTTGAGCGTTAACCCTTTAAGTGTAACACTACTGGGTGCGTAATTGTCTATTATATCTAATTTAAAATGTATTTTTGTCTCTTTTATTTGTCATAAATGAACATCATTGGTGTATTTTTCTTATGTGGTATACACCTTTATTAATGTCTTGCGAGTCCCAACTTGTATACCGAACCATTTAAACTAGATAATCCTACACTATTTCTCATTTGGATATTTATAGTCCAGTACTTGGCTGCGCTTTGACACAGTGGCATAAGATTTAGGCTAATTTGAGTTTAGGGGTAACATACACCTTATGTATAGCCACTAAACCAGTCATTTAGGTTTGGAAACTAGATTTTAGAGTCCATAAACAAGTTTTTGAATGAATAATGGGAAAAACAAAAATGTGCTTGACAAACAATGTTAAGCCAATACATAGAATATTATAATATAATTAATACATAGAATAGTGGAGTTGTTCTTCTGGTGAAAGAATTTTAAATTGGTTTAGTAGTTCAAGAGATTATTTTCTATTAAATATAACATACAAATATATATAGATGGCTCTGTAATTGACACGGAGGTCTTTGCTTCAATGTCCAGCACACAAATAAACATTCTTGTTATGATGGATTTTGATATCTGGGATGAACCAAAACCGAAATGTCTCGGTTGCAGTACGGCGCTACCACAATGAGCACTTCAAGCCGCCGACGATGGACGAGCTGCCGGTGCCGCATGGCTCGTGGCAGGCGCACTACGATGCCAGGCAGCGCCGTCATAACGCCGCGCTGCTGCTCGGCGTCGCTTTCTCAGCTTTCACCTTAGTCATTGTATGTATCTCCCCTCAACCCACAAACAAACGAGGCCAGATGTTCATGTATTAGTAGTATTAAAGTAATACTTTTCAGTTAGAGGCACAGTCAAAGCTATAGGATGGTCAAAATTATCTATATATTCATATGTGGAGTAAAAAGTTTTTACCCATTTTTATGAAAAATGTGCTGATGGAGTAGTAGGAAGTTTCACATACTTATAGTTTATATAGAGAAGTGACAAATGCTAAAAAAAAAAATATGCATTAAATCAATAAATAATAAACATTAAATCAATAAAAAAAATATTATACACACTACCATGAATTTGACACACACACACATACATATATACTCTTTTGTTTATAGTTAAAGTCAAATTAAAAGTGCATCCTTGGCGAAATCCCTGATTATAGAAGTATGATAGTCTTTGACATTAATTATTATGGTCAAATTTCGATCATGGGCGACCACTAGTATTATAACATTATGTAGCAACCAATGCCAATTTCGAGACGAGCTCAGGACAGTCAACACGGCTATGGACTATATAAACAAGACTGTACGTCTTTCATCCAAGGATAGAAGCTTATGTGAACCACAGCTGTCTTTGTAGGAATTGAGACCTATACGACTAAGATAGTTAATATGATTGTAAAAAATTCTTTGCATTCTCTCTAAGCGTTCTTTCAAATGATATATTGTGGAGACCAATTATGGGGCTTGCGTATTCCAAAATACTCCTAGTAAAGGAACAATAAACAGATTTATTAACTGAGATATCAGTAAAGCACTTGCAAATGCGTAATACGAATCCTAAATTTTGAAAGCTTTATTTACAATGATATATATTGTCATCAGAATAAACGCTTAAATCACTCTTTTTACAGGCGATCCACTAAAATTATAATTGCTGTTAAACTCCTTCCTTTTTAATTAATAAATAGAAAAGAGGTTTTGTGAACATGCATGTGTTTTTTCAGGCCAAGACCTCGGGGCTGGTGTACCTCAACTACTCCCCGCCCAAGAGCCTGGACTAAGGTGGGCGCCGGTCAGTTGTCAAACGCCGAGCTGCACTCTTTCTATGAATCATTATATTATTCAATTATAATTACTTAGTTCTAAATAAAAACCAATAGCTAAATAGTAATATAGTTTTTTATTTCTTAATAGCATTATAATATCACTTACACGATAAATAAGGCATCACAGGACATTAATTAATTAATGATTCACAGAACAAGTCCTGCGATCACAAAACTCACTTTTGTCATAAAGAACAGGAACAAAGTTTTATGTTCAATTGTAAATCATAATAACTAACAAAAAGCGGTGCTCTAAAAGGGCTCGTAAAATCAGGATTAGACCAAAAAATCTATTATTTTGCATTCAACAACACATAGTCATAAACACATAGTCAATAATTAATTCCTTACTATTCATTTGTGATTGACCAAAAGAAAAACCGGTGTACTTTTAAATAAACAATATTCTGTTTACATCGATATTAGTTCTTTCGTTTTTGAACAGATAGCGTTAGTTATATGACAGTCCAATTCACATTACACATGGCTCGTTGGTTTTACAATTTGTATAATATTTTCATGAAAGATAACACATCTAGAAATAATGCCAAAGCTCAAATCTGAAAGTGTGATAATTTCTCAGTAGAGTACACCACAGAAATGCAAACATTGTGGGATAGCGGTCGAGTTCAACGGCCTTTGTATTTTTAGAGCCGCTTGCATAACGATTACGTTTAAACTAAATTAGTTAATCATATTAAACTGCCTATATACGTTTTACACAAAACGTATTGACAGTTATTTAAACATGTTTAGCGGCAATTTTTCACGTTGTGCAAGACGCTAATTGTATTTAACGCGTTAAATGCGTTTAGTGTTTCTTAAGTTAATTTAAGGAACGTTATGCAAGCGGCCCTTAATATGATTACTTTTAACTAAACATAGGTACGATCCAGTTTCAAAATTTCCCTCATCATTATTTGAGACTTAATTTAAACGATCGTGTCTCATTGAGTAATGGATCACGCTGTGATGCTTTAAGATGTCAACTGTCGTCTGAAAGCGGACGAATCGTACGTAGCCTTAAGTGGCATTCATGGATAGACGCCCTCGTAAGGTAACCGTGTGTCGTTGCTACAACGAATTCAACCGACCGTCGACTAACTTTGGAGGATGAAGAAAGAAGTGGTCGCCCTTTGACGAAAACATGCTAGAAATGAAAAATTTAAATCAAGACAATAGGTGAGTTACGTATCAAGAGATTCAGCGCGAACTTCAGATCACGAGATTGTCTTCGCGTGAGGAGCCGGTGCTCAGGAGCAGGCGTGTCTCCGACATCAGTACAGGCGACGAGTCCTGGATTTATCAATACGATCCAGAAACGAAGCGCCACTCGACGGTTCAGGTGTTTCAAAACGAAGCAACGCCTATCAAAATGCGACCACACCACGACATGCCAGTCAGACTCCTGGGTCACCCTCCTTACAGACCTATCTACCTGATCTAGCACAGTGTGGCTTCTTTTTATTTCGCTAGCAGCGTTCGAGCTAGCCGTAAACGAGGTGTCTGCGACGGACTGGAAAGGAAAAAGTGTTTCGAAAACTAGACATGAAACTTTGAATAAAGGCTAGTGGAGAATACTTTGTAATGATTTAATAAACAAATATTTACTTGTAGAATATTTTTTATTTTCGCAAAACTTATTGAGTGTTCCACGTATCAATGTAAACGGTTGTTTGGGCATCTCTAACACAGAGTAGCTACGACGCGGGGTAGAGGAACTTCGACTTGCGTCCTGTTTCATGCTTCGAAAGAGACCACTCCCATTTGCAAAAGCACTCCGTGTGCTATAAAATCTTTCGAACTCGAAAAGCAGCGTTCAACAGACCTCTCGTTTATCTTCAAACGAGCAAACTACAAGAGCAGGGAGGGTTCCAAACGTACCCCTCCAATAATGTTCCTCTGATGAAGGGCCCTAAAACTAACACCCGAAAGGTGTTGAACTAGCGCCGAGTGATCCGGCTCGAAGGTCCAAGACGGTGGTGTGGTCAGTGGTCGCGCGCGATGTCCGAGAAGGCGTCGAGGATGTCCTGCGTGGTGAGCGGCAGCGCCAGCCCCGCGGCCGGGTAGCAGGCGGCGATGCGCGCGCCCAGCGCCGCGTGCTGCGCGATGAACTCCTCCTGCATGGCGCGCCACACCACCTGCAGCAGCCCCCCCTCCTCGCTCAGGTGCTTCTCGACGGTGCGGTAGAGCCGGTGCAGCGCGCGGCGCACCTCCGCCGCCGGGTACAGCGCCAGCACCCGGCGCAGCTCGTGCTTGCTGAACGCGGCGCGGTAGCAGACCTCCTCCTCGCGCACGCCGCCCGCCACCGCCTCCGCGACGCCCTCGAAGAACTGCGCCAGCCGCTCCAGCGGCCGCCCGAAGTACTGCGTCACGTACTGGCGCAGCGCGTCCGCGTAGCGCGCGCGGCACTCGCGCCGCAGCGGCTCCAGCGCCGGCACGCGCAGCGCGCTCAGCGCCGCGTGCAGCCGGTGGTAGTTCTCCAGGCGCACGACGGCGCGCGGCGTGCGCGGGTGCTCCGCCTGCTCTACCGCCTCCACCATGCCGCCGGCCAGCGTCGCGTACCAGCGGTCCAGGTCCGCGCGGCGCCCGCCCGCCGCGAACGCGCGCTCGCACGCCGCGCCCAGCGCCTCCAGCTCGCCCGCGAACGGCAGCACGCCGCACTTGGGCCGGCGCGCCGCCGCCCGCACCGCCTCCGGCAGCGCCGCCAGCCGCTCCGCCACCGCGCGGTCCGCGCCCCGCTTCGCCGCCACCGCGACGCCCGCGAGCGCGGCGCGCGCCCACCGCCCCTCGCCGCCCGCCGCGCCCCCGTCGCCCAACGCTCGCCGCCCGGCGAACGCGAGCGCGCGCATCGCGCCGTACGGCGCGTGCCGCTCCACGTGCGCCACGAGCGCGACCAGCTCCTGCTCCAGGGACGGGAACAGCTCCGCCATGAAGCGGCGCGTCTCGGCGCCGGCGTCCACGTGGAAGAAGCGCGCGCAGAACTCCTGCTCGGCGTCGCAGAGCGCCTCCGCGAGGCCGAGCACCTCGTCCAGGTGGCGCTCGGCGGCGTCGGCGGCGTCGGGCGCGGCGCGCGCGGCCTCGCACGCGGCGCGCACCTCGCGCTCGTAGGCGCGCGCCCAGGCGCCCGCGTACACGCGCGCGAGCGCCTCGAACGCCCGCTCGTCCATGTCCTTGAGCCAGCGCATGAACGGCGCGTAGGGGAGCAGCTCGGCGTGGTGGCGGCGCGGGCGCGCCTCGTGCGCCGCCTCGTTGCCCAGGTGGATGAGCGCGTTGTTGAGGTGGCGCGCGAGCGCCGCCGCCAGCTGGTCGCGCGCGCGCGCCAGCCGCCGCAGCCGCTCGCGCACGGCCGCCAGCCGCCGGCGCGCCGCCGGCGCCGCCGCCTCCGCCTGCAGCGCGGCGCGCAGCGCCTCGGCGGCGGCCAGCGCGCGCGCGCGGCCCTCGGCCGTGTTCAGCGCCACCTCCGGCAGCGAGTCGAGGTCGCGCAGCGGCGGCGCCTCGAGCCACCGGTAGATCTCCTCCAGCTCGGCGAGCAGCGCGCGCGCGTTGGCGTCGGCGCGCGCGGCGCCGCTGCGCGCGTGCACCGCGTCCGGCGCGCCGCGCGCCAGCGCCTCGCAGCGGCGCAGGCGCGCCGTCAGCGCGGCGCCGGCGCCGATGGCGTCGTCGAGGCGCGCCTGCAGCGAGGCGCCGCGCCCGCCGCCCTCGGTGGCCGCGGCCAGCATGCCCGCCACGTTCAGCGCCTCGAGGCGCGCCAGCTGGCTGCCGAGCCGCCGCTCGCGCCGCTCCGCGTCGCCCTCAGTCGGCTCGGCGTCCTCCAGCAACGCCGACAGCGCCGCTTCCGAAGGCGTCGCCGCCTCCGCTCCCGCGCTCGGCTCGCCCTGACATCGACTGCTATATTACCATCTCATAATGGAGCAGGAGCGCATCGGTAGTACCTTTGGTGTTGCTAATGTCCATAAGCGATAACGACCACTTTCCATCAAGTGGGCCATCTGGCCTGTATCCATTTCGAAAACTATGGTAAAAGGTGGCTATATCTTCAACTAAGTAGGTATTAAATCTATTCATTACTGTTTATTACACTGACATACTTCACACTTCATAAAATAATAAATGATATAAGTATTATCTATGATTTTCATCTTTCTGCTTATTGCTATTTAAATTAATTGCTTAATTGTGTTTCATTTCATTTTTCAACAACTCCCTTGTCTTTTTGGTCTATTTTGAATCTTTTTCTATTAACTATTTCATATCGATTGGATTTTTCAACTTGGACCCATAATATAAGTGTAGGGATTGCAATCTGGAAAACCAGATTGGGTAATCCCGCAGATCCGGCATCAATATGCACTTACCCGATCTGGTACGAACATAACAGATCCAGTGACAATCCGCAATCCATGATTAGATTGGCAAAATAAATGCGAAATTCAAGAAAGGGTACTTCAAATGCTGATAATGCATTTACTATGCCAAAGAAAAAAGACATGCAACAAGAAAAAACAAATCAAAACAATTACAGATCCAGCAAGAAGTAATGTCTTATACAAAACTGTAAAAAGAAGTTTTTTTATAAAATACTAAATAAGAGAATGAGAGTATTTGAAAGTAAAGGAGATCGAATGCAATACTTGTCTGCTATTCATGATTATTTACTGACAATCGATAAGTGTTGATTTTTTGAGATTAGAACTATACATTTTCTTGAAATAGGGGTTGGAGAGGGTGTGGTTTACATATATGTCCCCGGAATCATAAGTAATGGGGAGGGGGGGTTAGGAAAACTTACCCCTTCTGCAACTCCTGTGGCGAGGAAATATATAGTTCCCGAGTTATTAATGTTTTTGTCAATTTCACTTATATATAAGATAAATAGTGAATGGTTACCACTCGGTTCTGGCACTCGCCGGCCGCTTCCGCGGCATGCTCGCTTCGCTCGCTCGGCTCGTGCGCTTTGGTCTACACAAAACCTAACCAATTGTTTCAAACTTTACATATTTAAATTTTCGGATACATACAGTCTCCTATTTAAATAAATCATGTCCTCTCCAAAATGTACACTTTCCGGTGCACAAGAAAAGTAAAAAAAAACAAAATTACCAGATCATTGTCGTGAATTTTAAACTTCGATAATTAATTGATATGTAATTTTTCCACTCAAAACCAATTTCAGTTGTTATAAATAAGACTTAAATATATTCCTAAACACATTAACCATTAAAATCACCCAGGAAATCATCCGGGGACATATAAGTAAACCATTGAGGTATAACATGTCTAGAGAGAGCATTACGAACAAACAACATCGCCAAAAACGGCATTAAAAATGCGAAGCGTTGCTATATTTACTCTAGAAAAAGTATCAATGTGTGCGTGATTTCGGGATATCAGCTAAAAAAATCACCCATTTTTTATATTTTATAATTAAATATTTTTATATAAGTGAAAAGTTTAAATGATTGTAATGATTTAATCCATCTTTGTGTTATAAGTTAATATTACTCAGAGGTTTCAGTTTTTCTTCTATACTTAAAGAATAAAAATCTATAAAATTAGCAACTAAAGTTGTGTGTCTTGGACCGAATCACAAAAAAATACATGCACAAATTAATTCATAACACATTTTAGTATATGTAGTAATTTTAATTCGCAATTAAATGTCTGTACAGATATTAGTACATCTTTATAAGTCTGTTAATTACCAATACTAATTTAATGATTCTAAAAAAATATCCATAATGGCAAATTCTTTTTGTGTTACACAATATGTTCATGATAGTTATTAGACAACTAGTTATGGCCCAAAGATTATTCTACCCTAAAAATCAATAAAATAATTTCTAATAATGGACTTGGGATGATTCGATGAGTTCATACTGGGTGTGTTATATGTAATGTAATTTTATATCAGTAGTAGGAACTAAGGGGTAAGCATACGGAATAGTTTAATGCAGCGACTTAAGAGCAACTAAACCACTTGAAAAGGGCTATTATTAAAATAAAAATATTCATATCCAAAAGTTTTTATTCAAACTTTACAATTTGATTATTTCATAAACTAAAATTTGTTTTCTAATATATCAATATATTAAATTATTATTGATTAGGAATTAATGGAGATGCAGGTAACAATAGACAGACAAAATTAATTTCTTAATTATGACAATAACTGACTAAAAAATGTCAATACACCATATCTCCATAAATTCAATACATGTTTTTAGGTAACATAAAATAAAGCTATACAAAAAATGAGTTTCAAAATCCTTCCCTCTCTCTTCTTCTCCTCTTTAGCGATAACTAAAATTGCATTAGAAGAAACTAAACAGTAAAAGTTAATTAAAATTTTAGAACACTAAACATTTACTCTGTTAATTTGTTGTAAATTTTCTATCCAGCAAAAACAAGCACTATTGCAACAATATATAATTGGTTATTTAAAATTTGCTTTCATGATACTTAAAATACCCCATATTTTCTGTTTAAAAAGTATATTATGTTTATTTCCATTACCGCAAGTATATACATATGACAGTATTAAAATAAGTTTGTATTGTCGAGATTCATGGTCAATTGGTTCATTTCCCAAACTAATTAAATAGAAAATATTATTATACATTCTAAAATAATATATATATTCCTCAAAATAATTGGAAAACACAAACAACCTTTTGTTTGGATTCCAGTGGTGGACATCTTGCGTTTCCCAGATTTCTTTTATCCAACGAAGTGCTACAATTGGATTCATAGAAAATTTAAAATGTAATATTAACTGGTTTAAGAAATCCGGACGGACCCACAAACATTACATGTCTGTTTTCTATAGATTTTACAAATTATTCATATTTTACAAAAAAAATCATAACAAACTCCCCAAATTTTGGAAAATAAGTTCCACTTCTCACCTGACAACATTAGTCAATTCGATAACTTTGGAAATATCGAAATTAAATTTCATGTTTTTACTAAGAAATCATGAAAAAGGTGATAAGTTTTTCATTGAAATAACATCATATCCTTATCCTTTCCTCTTTTAAAATAGTTTCGATACATTTTATTAGCGCTGGACGGTATAAAGATATTTTTCGTGAGAGCTCCAGCCAGTAAAGTAGTCAAAACGACACTAACAGGCGTGACCGGCGTGAGGAGCGAGTGCACCAAATTTGGTGCACTGTTTTTGGGGCCGTTTTTGTGCAATTGATGCGTGATCTAGACGTTTATATGATCTAAGATGTAAACCCAACCCGTTGGAGAAGTGATAAGTATACCTCCCTAACCTCCTCCTTCACGTCTCCCAAGGTGACGTATATCTATACTGCACCCCTCAATTCAATTACACCATCACCATATTACTGGTTTTCAGAAAAGCTCTTACCGCCTCCACGAGAGTGGCAACTTTGGAGTCCCATTCCTTTGGCAATCCTTCTTCCAGTTTCATTTTAAAACAATACGCGGATTACGCCTACCGTGTCCATTCAAACAAGATTTTCTTTACACAGAAGTAGGTACCAAAGAAATTACAGCTACATAAGTCATTACATTTAATATCTAAAATTTACATAGGTATCATATTATAATTTATATTAATAGAATAATAGATTTTAGAACTATGGATATGAATTACGATTTCACTATTTTCTTCTTTTTTATACACACATACATATGTATATATGAGGTTCATTGAATCATGAATGTCAGTGTCATAACAGTTAGTACAATTATTTTTTCTCAGAGTTTTTTTGCATTCTCTTAGTAGGTACGTATTGCAGTAGATGTCACTGTTCTCAAATTGAACACCAAATGAAAGAATATAATTCTTTATGTTTCTTTATACGCAGTTGTTTTAATACTTGTTTAAGAAATATTTGATATGTTTTTGCAAGCCATATCAGCTAATAAATATATTTTAAAGTGTATAAATTCTAGTCCTCACCTTTTTCAAATTATAAAGCTCTTTTTAACTTTATATATTTACTGTATTTTTAATGAATTGTCGATTTACCAAAAACTTAATTCAAAGATGTCAATTATGTCAAAACCAAAAAGACATTCCAATCGATACAAGTTACATTCGTGAACGTATGTACTTTGTTTGTGTTTTGATTATTTTTCGATAACTTTGTTTGATTCCTGGACTCCAAAGACTTCGCTTATCACGTTTACTAGTGTTCTGTAATCACGTTGGGCTTGCGCATGTACCCTGGACACTGATTTGGCTAACGATTTGTTTTCTGATGACTTGGGTTATGGCTTCTTCTAAAAGAGGTTGTTGTGTGCCCAGATATGGTAAAACTTGTAAGTACATCATCTTAACGGCACCAGATTAGATGTGGATACAAATAATGTTATGAACATGTATGCCTTTGAATATTTTAATAAAAGGAAACTTAATAAATCACGCTACCGCTAAATTGTTGTTTTATTTACTAACAAATAAACATTTTTTGGAAAGAGTTTTGGGAATTGCAGGAGTTAAATTATAACTCCCGCAATTTCCAAAAGTCTCATATAAAAATCAAAATAATACTAGACCCCCCTGGATGGTTTTTGCCGTTGAATAGTGTCGTATACCGATAGAGTGCGTTAGTATATATATTATGACTATTGACTCTATATCAGTATATATAAAGTACTCTGTGATGAATGTCATTGTGGGTACCTAATTACCTATTGTCAGGAATGATATTTGTCAATGTCACTCGTACGGGGCGCCGTGTCTTAAGGTATGTATAGTTTGTAAGTCACGCCTAACGGATGCGGTTGTGGGGTGTGGCATGCAAAGTATCTGGATAAGAAAAATCCATTGATTGATTGATTGATTCAGTGTGCACATTAATTTAAGTCATAAGTCCCGGACGTGACCTTGAGTGTTCGGAGGACGTCCCAGAGCAATTTTGAGAGTGAGCTAATAATAATAAGGTGCCCAAACATTCCGTGAAGTTGTGGGCGTCCGTAGGAAGTTTGGAACCGCAAGAAACGCCGGTACGGCGTTGTAGTTGTTGAGGGTTCCTTTATTCTTATACTACAAATATAATAATCATTAATACTCTTTTGTTTTGTGGCGGGACTTGTGTGTTTTTATCAGAATCTCGTGTTGCCTGATATGCTGTCTCAGTGTTGTCAATGCTAAAATTTTATAGGTGCGTTCAATGACGCCACAGAAGCATCCGGCCTTTATAATGTGAACACAACTTTAGTGATTCTAACTTACTATAAGAGGTCTGCTTGCTTTTTTGCCAACTTTTGATCCTCACTAAACCAGATAAAATAATAAAATTTCTTGTACCTGTCGTTCTCTATATTTAATTACAATTATTAATCTGGCTAACACCTGGTACCTATTTGATTCAGAGATATTAAAATATACTGCGTATAGAACATTTGATTTCCGAACATTTTAAATAAATGTAATATCGTATTCTGGCGATTTGATACCCAATACATTTACATAGTTTGGAAAGCTATATATATTATAAAAATAAGAAAACTATTTGACGGTCCCAATTCTATTATCTGTGCTATGTATGTAATCAGTGTTTCCACTTATACGGATTTACCTTTGTTTTATTATTTATATTGTATTAATTGTTTGTTATTTAGAGCTGTTTTTATTTCTAGGGGAATTGAGATAAAATCTAAATTTAAGTTAATTTAAGTAACCTTACATTGGTTCAGTGCATTACGCAACATGCCAAAGATTCCCTTAGCTTGTTATCATAAATATAATCAGATTATAATTTACCATTATAATTTACTACCCTAACAGTGATGAATATCATCACATAAGGGAACATTGAGTATTATCTTCGGTCGTGATTCTAAATTTTTAGCCTATTTATATATTATAATAAGGATTTTCCACTTTTGTCATTGTGGTTGTGATTTAAAAAGTCAAAAACTGAGTGACTGTAGCAATAGATGTTTTTTTATTACAAAAAAATAATACATTAATGTTTAATGCATGTTATTTTATGACAATACATATTCTAAAATAGGGAACTTAATTAAGTTTATGTTTATTTATTAAAATCGTGCATCCTAATCTAGAAATTTTAAAAATATTTTGAAGTCATGCCAAGCAAAACTACAGTATACTTAAAATTAGTAATGGAAACACTGACGCAGAGCGCATCCATTGATTACGTCCAATCAAGTAACTAACTACTACTAACTAGTCTGTGCTGTGCATTCAACATACCTACGTAATACGTAGTATCTACTAGTGTAATCTGTGCATTCAAGTTTAAAGTTTCCTAGCGCTAGTGAAAACAACACAACAAAACTTTTAAAAAATAAAGTTACAAATAATACCTACGTAGATACAATACATGTTTATGTGCATAATATTGAAACTGTGCACCGGATATACTGAGCAGTAGTAAATTAAATAATAGCCTATCAGTGCATTTAAATACAGATTCAAGGGCGGCTGTTTAATATGAAGTTACGTTTAAATAATTTGTTTTTGTTGACGCGTATCATCGATAACAATGTAGGCAGCCCGGTAGCGAGGGCAAGTTTTTCTGTTAGGACTTCCAGCCACGTAAGTATCTACGAGTCATGCAAAAAATTTTACGACCCTTTTGTAAACAAATTGTATAGAACATTGCGGTAGAATTCTGGAAATATAGTTTGTATTACAATTGTCAGTATCTGATAAACGCTCACAGGATGCGACTGGCTCCAGAGCGTCGCCGGCACCCCTCTCTGACTTGCTGGGGCGCAGGCACAACTACTTGCGCATTTCGCTCACTGAGAAATGTAACCTCCGATGTAAGTAGCTCTAGTCAACGTCTAAGAACTAAATTAGTTCTGTTAATTTAAACAATACTAATTTTAATATTTCAGTTATCGTGAAGGCTTCAAAATTCACCTGTTTAAACAGCTTCACATTACAAGTGGCTGTACACTGAAACCATTTTAAATTTCCCTATAGTCAGCATATTTGGAATATTATATCAATCTGTGGCAGTCACAGATGTTTCAACTGTTGACAAGCTTCAATCTATTAAACTATGAAGGAGAAATGTTTTTGGTTTATATGCCTAATGGCCATGTTGAGTAAATAGCACAAGCTTGTTCACTAATGTGGAGATGGGATCCAAGGTCAGTGAACTTGATTACCTCGACATTATTTATCAATCCAACTGAAAATGTACAGTTGTTATGGTGTGTGTGTATCAAGGTTTCTGACTTAATAACAGTAAAACACAAGAGATGCATGGATTTTTTATTGGACAATTAAAAGAAGCTTGAGTAGTTTAAAAAATTATCTATGAGTACATTTTGTGTAATTAGTGACCTGGACTTAAAATCGAAATGTGTGCTGGGACACATATTAGAAGTGAAACTTCAACGGACAAGTGGAAAAAAGAATGGCAATGGATAAGTGGAAGAATGAATCGCAATGGACAAGTAGAAAAATGCATTGCAACATACAAGTGGAAAAACATCAACTGACAAGTTGTGAATCACAAAAAAAATTTAACTTCAAGTTTTAAGGGCAGATTGTTAATGTACTTGTCGAATTTGAAAACCTGCCTGTAAAACTTCAAGTTAAAATTTTCTTGTGATTCATTTTGTCACTTGTCAGTTGAAGTTTTTCCACTTGTCTGTTACGATTCATTTTTCCACTTGTCTGTTGAAGTTTCACTTCTAATATGTGTCCTAGCACACATTTTGATTTTTCGCAGGTTTACTGCAAATTATGATTTGGTTAGGTTGGGTACGTTTTAATTAATGCATTTTTTATTTAAACATATTTTATCAAACAAAAAACTGTGTTCGATCCAGAACCAAAAAAAAACATCCATAGCCTAATCTTAAATTATACATATACAACGGAACATTAACAAATGTGCATCTTTTCTCATCAATCATCATTCAGAAGGTCAAATTATGTGAACAGAATTTTTTTTCAAAAACAAAAAAAAAAAAATATTTTGTTTGCTCAGTTTTGATGAAGAGGCTCCGAAACTACTTAACCAATTTGAAAATTTTTTTTCACTGTTGGCAAGCTACACTATTCTCGGGTGGCATAGGCTATATTATATTTACAAAAAAATAAGGGATCCTTACTAAAACTCCAATAATGTAACCCAAGGTGTAAAAAATACCTGAAATCGTGTGCGCTGCGAAAACTATTGATGATAGAATAAAATAATGTACTATGATTTTACAGAACACATAATTATTTACAAAAAGTGTCACGACACTATATATCTAACTATTATAGTTATGCCACAATAACTGTTATAAAAAAAATAATTAAAATGCCGCCGCTAGAGAATGCTCTTTATTTGTATCTTGGTATATTAATCCTTATCAAAATAAATTACTTCATATTCAAGACTACTTCAATACTTTTATATAACTATTTGAATTATTCAATTTGGACATTCCATTTGAAAGATATCACCAGTTTAAAAATGTAAGTATTAGACCACATAACCGTGATGCTTTTTCGTGAGCGAAAAATCGTAAGACCCCCTGTCTATATAGAAGTTTCACTTCAAAAATAGAAGAGCTTTTACTTAAAAATGTTTTTTTAATATCAATTGTTTATTATGTTTTTAGTTTTTGCTGCACATGAGTTAGTTTTTTTCTGTAAAAGATAAAACCTGCTTTTCTATATTTTTTTACTTTTCAATTCTTTCTTAATTTTCTCTATCATCATCATCAAACCAAGCAAGAGTGCAAAATTGTAGTCATAAGCCAAAATTAAAACTAGAAACTAACAAACATTGCAAGTTAAATAAACAATTGTTAAAATAGTATCCAAGTACCATTATTTAAAGTCCAAATAGTACGGGTGACACACCTGTAAAACATAACTTATAGAATTATGAAATGGATATTAATTTTTATCATAAATCAATATATTTAATCATGTTACTATTTAACAATAATATTAAGTTTAGAAAATGATGGTTATTTTTCTATTTATGTAATTCCTCCCATAGCATCCTAGATTAGATGATGTGTTGAAGTTAATTTAAACAGTACATGGCTGATGATTGCAATTAAATGCAAGTCATGAGACAAATCTGAGGACAGAGCATAACCATTTGACCTCTTAATCATAGTCATTGCAAACAAGTGTAATATAATGATAAGGATGTCATTATTTTTTTAATACTAAGTGAAGCCTGTGAATGCTTACGTGATCTTTTAGAGTATATACACTGTTGGGATTATTATCACATGATTTTATAATACAATGAAACTTGTTCAGTGGGACTTGGATAGATGAGAAACTTTCAGTTTTCGAATTATCATCAATTCATCATAGTTACTTACCTCTATAATTGAGACAGTGAGTGAATTTTATATGCAGTTACCTCTGTAACTGAGATAACATCGTTTTGTTTGTTTACTTACTTATTTTACCCGCAAATTACGCACTTAAGTTAATGAAAGTGACATTGTTGACATGACAAAACTTATTTACAATGTTTACATTACACATTATTTTATTTCATAATCGCCTCTCTATAACTGAAATAACCTGTATTCTGACCTCTATTTATGGAACCCTCTGTAAATGAGACATATTTATGACATGAATGAGACAATGAGATATTTATTTATACCTGGATATCTGAGACACCGGGTAAATGGAATACCTCTATAAGTGACTTTCGTCCCTCGTTGTAGGCCAGTACTGCATGCCCGCGGAGGGCGTGCCGCTGTCGGCGCGCAGCGCGCTGCTGTCGACGGCGGAGGTGCTGCGGCTGGCGGGCGTGTTCGCGCGCCTCGGCGTGAACAAGGTGCGGCTGACGGGCGGCGAGCCGACGCTGCGGCCGGACCTGGCCGAGGTGGTGGCCGGGCTGCGCGCCACCGCCGGCATCGACAGCGTCGCCATGACCACCAACGGGCTGGTGCTGACGCGGCGGCTGCCGGCGCTGCAGCGTGCCGGCCTCAGCGCGCTCAACGTGTCGCTCGACTCGCTGCGCGCGCCGCGCTACGAGCGCATGGCGCGCCGCCCGGGGCTGGCCCGCGTGCTCGCCGGCCTCGACCTCGCGCTGCAGCTCGGCTACGCGCCCCTCAAACTCAACACGGTGCTCATCAGGGGCTTCAACGACGACGAGATCTGTGACTTCGTCGAGCTGACGCGGGACCGCGACATCGAGGTCAGGTAAATATGGCATTTAAGAGAGAATATGGGACATGTTGGTGCCAATACTTGGCACATGTACTGAAATGAAGTTTTTTATGCATTTTAGTAGTCACTCGTTACACATTTCATTATTCATTTAATTGTATCCGACATTCTACAGCAGGGATTCCCCACAATCCCAGGGGTGACATAAACCAAAACTGATTTTGGCTGTTGACAGGGTCTAAATATCGATCACTATTAATTAGCACAAGTTCTTGTTTGAAGCTTTCAAGATTAATTACAAATTATGGTACATGTACAAATGTGGTTTTCCAAAATATATGGAAAAAGCCCAGTTTACTCACTTAATCAGACACAAAGTTTTTAAAATATTTTTGAAATGAAACTTCTATATAGACGGGATCTTACGATTTTTCGCTCACGAAAAAGCATCACGGTTACGTGGTCTAATACTTACATTTTTAAACTCGTGATATCTTTCGAATGGAATGTCCAAATTGAATAATTCAAAGTTTTATAAAAGTGTTGAAGTAGTCTTGAATATGAAGTAATTTATTTTGATAAGGATTAATACCAAGATACAAATAAAGAGCCTTTTCTAGTGGCGGCATTTTAATTAATTTTTTTAAATAAAAGAACACTTTTTGTGGTATAACTATAATAGTTAGACATATGCTGTCGCGACACTTTTTGTAGATAATAATGTGTTCTGCAAAGTCGTAATACATTATTTCATTCAATCATCAATAGTTTTCGCAGTGCACGCGATTTTAGGTATTTTTTTACACCTTGGGTTACATTATTGGAGTTTTAGTAAGGATCCCTAATTTTTTTTTATATAAAAATGTCCCATGTCTCCCGGGGATAGTGTAGCTTGCCAACAGTTGGACTGGGCGTAACTCTGTTCTAAATCTCAGCCTTTCGTACACAAAAGCGTGGGGCACATGGGAGGAGGGTGATTTTAGTGGGTATTGGGTGCTGCCCATGCAGCATCTTGGAGTCTCCACACAGATCAGCTTGTGTAGCCCTATCGCATGCGATATTGGTCTGATTCCTTGCCAGGACCCAGTATTGTGCGTAAACAGCATTTCCCCCGCCTTAAAAAAAAGAAAAGCTTGCCAACAGTGAAAGAATTTTTCAAATCGGTTGAGTAATTTCGGAGCTTCTTCAATGCAAACAAACTAATCTTCCTCTTTATAATATTAGTATAGATATTCATATATATTTATTATAAAATTTATTAGATATTGGCATATTATAAAAAACGCAATATTTTGCGCTGGAGGTTCTTTAATAAAATTGGGAGCTGGATTGGAAAGCGCTAAATTGGCAGCCAAGCGCCGGGAAAGTCTCGTAAATGAGAACGCGAGCGAGGATATACCTCGTCCTTCGACGAACTCGTCCCTCTAATACCTAAAATCGCGTTCTGCGCATCGGAAAGTGCGATGTTCCGAGCCGCCATTAATGGAGGAAAACTTAAGTTTGCATCGAACTATACCTCTGCTCTCCACTTGTCAGGGCATTGCTGCCTCTATTTGTGATCCGTGTAAAAGAATATCAATTAATAAATAGAGGACAAGTACATTAACAATCTGCTCGTAACACTTCAAGTTAAAATTTTGTTGCGATTCATTTTGTCACTTGTCAGTTGAATATTGTCCACTTGTCTGTTGCGATTTATTTTTCCACTTATCCGTTGCCATTCATTTGTCAACTTGTCTGTTGCGATTTTTGATTATGAAAAAAACCTAGAGATAAGATTTTTAAAATAATTTGGCTAGGGGCTGTAAGGTATTAGTTCAATTTGGAAAACGGGCTGTTACCCAAAATAATCTGGGAATCCCTGTTCTACACATTCTGAAAAAAATGTTAACTAAATTATGTTTTTGTAGATATAATTAGATGTAAGTCGTTTACACTAGTAACACACATTTTGAAAAATCTTATGTAAGATTAGGACACGGAAGGGGGGGGGGGGGGGAGATTGAGCCAAATCTCACGATATCTCATCAGGGGTAAGAGGGGGCGTCCGAACAACGCCAGAAACTCGTCCCGCAATTAATGAACGCCCCTCAAGTCGTCAATAATTCCGGCTAGTTAGCCACCGTTGAGGCGAGAGTGACCGCATGGTGCGCACATTCCCCTTCCGCGTTTGCACAGCTGGCGCACACGATTGTATTACTTTCAATGCCGCAATCATTATTGTGTGCCATTTGTTATTCCGTTTCACTATGCGCATGCAAAATTCTAATATACCAGGCCACTCAGAAAGTATTGGGAAAACAATGTTTATGTATAAAATACTGGCCAGTTATAATCTATTTTGAAAATATGATTAATTATATCTGCGTTCCAGTTTCAAAATTTCCATCCGCATTGTTTCCGAGCTAATTTAAAGTATCGTAAGTGATCATTACAACCATCCTGACCCATTTGCATAATTATTATTTATTTTCAACCAATTCCATTCGAAATGCAAATTACATTCAAACCTATTTAAAAGTAATACTCTAATATATCATCGGTTCTTCATAATATAATTATCGTAAGGAATTTAAGATAAACAAAGCCTTCACACATAACATAGCCTCTATGATACTGTTCATTTTGATTCGCTCTATATGGAATGGAATGTGTAAATTCTGGTCCATGGACGGTGACGCGCCGGTATCGAGTAACCAAGAGCGCGGTTCTTGACAAACTATAATAAACAGGGTTAATGTTTTCACAATGAAACGTGTGCTGGGAAAACGAAAAGCAACGAATAAGTGGAAAAACGAATCGCAACGGACAATTGGAAAATGAATCGCAATTAAATTTTAACATGAAGTTTTACGGGCAGCTTTTCAAATTGGACAAGTACATTAATAATCTGCCCGTAAAACTTCAAGTTAAAATTTTGTTGTGATTCATATTCAAGACTGCTTCAATACCTTTGTTGTATAACTTTTTGAATGATTCAATTCGAACATTCCATTCGAAAGATACCACGAGTTTAAAAATGTAAGTATTAGAACACGCGGCCGTGACTATATAGAAGTTTCACTACAAAAATGATTTTGCACGTAAACAATAAATATTGTTTTCAGCTTTGTTACTATTTTCGGAATTCTGACTTAAATTTGTTTTGATATTCGGCTCGGCTATATTTATTTGTTGTTGTTGCGTACGACCTCGATATAGTGTGTGGCCACGAAAAGCACTGCGCGCGCAATTGTTTTAGTACGTACTGGAACTACGTCCTCCGTGGAAACCAATATAATAACCACGACCACGGTTGTTATAATTCTGAGTATTAGGAACATTTCTAATAAAACCCCGTTAGAATTAATATGATTATTACGAAAGTGACCATGAATCGAACTACTTCTGTTATGATGGAAAATTATCACCCGTTCATCTCCTTCACTAGAGTGATTCTCATAGATTAATAGATACGATCCAAGGTGCGCTGGGCATCTTGGCTCTTGTCATCTCGTATCGTGCCAGTTGTTCTGGCGTCGTGATAAATGTAAAGGCGGTGGTCGCGTGCAGGTTCATCGAGTTCATGCCGTTCTCGGGCAACAAGTGGGACGACTCGAAGCTGGTGCCGGGCGCGGAGGCGCTGGCGGCGGTGCGCGCGGCGTTCGGGCCGCTGCAGCGCGCGGCGCCGCGGCCGCACGACACGGCGACGCGCTGGCGCGTGGCCGGCCACCGCGGCTGCGTCGGCTTCATCTCCTCGATGACGGAGCACTTCTGCGCCGGCTGCAACCGGCTGCGGCTCACGGCCGACGGCAACCTCAAGGTGTGCCTGTTCGGCGCGCGCGAGCTCTCGCTGCGCGACGCCGTGCGCGCCGGCGCCGCCGACGCCGACCTCGAGGCGCTCGTGCGCCTCGCGCTGCGCAACAAGAAGCCGGCGCACGCAGGTGACCGCCTCTCTCTCTCTCGTCGTTTCCGCCGCTCGCTCTCTCTCTCTCTCTGTCGCACTCGCTCTGACCGTGATTCTAGGCATGCAGAATCTCGCCCGCATGGAGAACCGGCCCATGATCCTGATAGGCGGGTAGCGTGGGGGCGGCGGGTGGCGGCGCGCGGCTACTGCACGCTCACGCACCTGGACGCGGAGGGGCGCGCGCGCATGGTGGACGTGGGCGAGCGCGAGGCGACGCGGCGCGTGGCCGCCGCCGAGTGCCAGGTGGTGGTGGGCGCGCGGCTGCTGCGGCTGCTGCGCGACGCGCGGCTGCCGAAGGGCGACGCGCTCACGGTGGCCGAGGTGGCGGGCGTGCTGGCCGCGAAGCGCACCGCCGACCTGATCCCGATGTGCCACCCGCTGCCGCTGGAGTGCGTGCGCGTCGAGGTGCGGCTGCCGCGCGGCGAGTGCGCGGCGGGCGGCGCGCTGGCGGTGCGCTGCGAGGCGCGCACCACGGCGCGCACCGGCGCCGAGATGGAGGCGCTCGTCGGCTGCGCGGTGGCGGCGCTCGCGCTCTACGACATGTGCAAGGCGGTCGACCGCGACATCACCGTCACGCAGCTGCGCGTCGTGCGCAAGGAGGGCGGCCGCCGCGACGCCGCCGCCACGCCGCCGCCGCCGCCGCCGCCGCCGCTGCGCGCGCCCGACGCGTCGCCGCTGCGCCGCGGCGAGACCTACGCGCCCACCGACCTCGCGCACTTCTGACTTCACGCCAACGTATTCTCGTCGTGGAATATGCGGGATGGAAGATGGTGCTAATTGTATATTATTTAGAATAAGCGATTTGTATGGGACTCTGGGCTCACTCCCAAATTTTCGGGAGGGATTGAAGTTTGGGAGTGAGCCCTCACTTGCGGCCGATACTTTCATATTAAATTGTTATAATATATTTTTATAGAGGTGTATTGTGAAATATAAATGTTATTATTATGAAATAAACTTATTATTTAACTATATCGTTGAATGCACCCTTGATCAGTTGAAGATTTTCCACTTGTCCGTTGCGATTTGTTTTTCCACTTGTCCGTTGCGATTCGTTTTTCTACTTATCTGTTGCCATTCGTTTTTCCACTTATCTGTTGCCATTCGTTTTTCCACTTATCTGTTGCCATTCGCTTTTCTACTTATCTGTTGCCATTCGCTTTTCCACTTGTCCGTTGCGATTCGTTGGACAAGTGGTGTCCACTGAAGTTTCACTTCTAATATGTGTTCCAGCACACATTTCGATGTTTCGCAGGTTTACCTACTACAAATTATGATTTGGTTAGGTTAAGTACATTTAAATGGTGTAATACGCTACACGCGCACTGAGCATTTTTTTACGTCAACACTTTTGTCGTTCACTTTTGTTGTGACTTTCAAAAAGCTGAACCGCTGGCAAAGCTTTCTTGTTGTTAATTTGTTTCCCTAACTACCTCTATTTATTAATCAATATTTTTTTACACAGATCACAAGTAGAAGCAGCGATGCCCTGCCACGTGGAGAGCAGAGGTATAGTTCGATGCTAACTTAAGTTTTCCTCCATTAATGGCGGCTCGGAACGTCGCACTTTCCGATGCGCAGAACGCGATTTTAGGTATTAGAGGGATGAGGTATATCCTAGCTCGCTATCTCGCTCGCTTCCTCGTTTACGAGACTTCCCCGGCGCTCGGCTCATTGGGGCTGATAATTTAGCGCTTTCGGAGTTAGATATAGCGCTTTTTAGGGTATTCCAGCTCCCAATTTTATTAAACAACTTCCAGCGCAAAATCTTGCGCTTTTTATAATATGCAAATTAATTTTATAATAAATATATATGAATATCTATAGTAATATTATAAAGAGGAAGATTAAATTGTTTGTTTGCATTGAAGAGGCTCCGAAACTACTCAACCGATTTGAAAATTTCTTTCATTGTTGAAAGGCTTTTCTTTTTTTTTCAGACCGGGGAAATGCTCTTTACGCACAATACTGGGTCCAGGCAAGGGATCAGACCAACATCGCATGCGATAGGGTTACACAAGCTGATATGTGTGGACACTCCAAGATGCTGCACGGGCAGCACCCAATACCCACTAAAACCACCCTCCTCCCATGTGCCCCGCGCTTTTGTGTACGAAAGGCTAAGACTTAGAACAGAGTTACGTCCAGTCCCATCCAGCGCAAAAAGTGCCTCAATGTGCCCCAGAACACAGAATCAGAACACATCCACTTCGTCCACAGGGTTGATCAATCCTTTGCTCCCTTGATAGCTAAAGGCCCCCCCAAGGCGGTATTATCCAGGGTGGGACGTCATGTCGCATTAGTACGCGCAGTAACACTCCCCTCCCTTACTGTTGGCAAGCTGTACTATTCCCGGGTGACAGGGGCTATGTTATATTTACAAAAAAATTAGGGATTCTTACTAAAACTCCAATAATGTAACCTAAGGTGTAAAAAATACCTAAAATCGCGTGAACTGCAAAAACTATTGATTATAGAATAAAATAATGTACTACGACTTTGCAGAACACATCATCATCTACAAAAAGTGTCGCGACAGCATATGTCTAACTATTATAGTTACGCCACAATAAGTGTTCTTTTATTTTAAAAAATTAATTAAAATGCCGCCACTAGAAAAGGCTCTTTATTTGTATCTTGGTATTAATCCTTATCAAAATAAATTACTTCATATTCAAGACTACTTCAACACTTTTATAAAACTTTGAATTATTCAATTTGGACATTCCATTCGAAAGATATCACGAGTTTAAAAATGTAAGAATTACACGCAGTCGTGACGCTTTTTCGTGAGCGAAAAATCGTAAGACCCCCTCTATATAGAAGTTACACTTTAATAATGTAACAATAACTGTCATTTAATTTTGCCATGAATCCAAAAAAAATATCCTTTTTAATGTAGCACTTAAAACATCTTCAAAATGTTGTTGCTTCAAAGCTATCGACATGATTTTTAGTTTTGTTTGTATTAAAATCTATACCAATAAATGTAATCAGAGTGTCTGTTTCTTCTTCTCTCTTCAGAAGAAGTGTTTGTTTGTGATATCAAAATAACAGTTCTCAGTGGGATATAGTTATAGGGCACATTTATTTATTACGAACAGATCTGAACTTTTGAAATATAGGTTAGAATAAATAAATAAATATGCCCTATCATTTATTAATTATACCACATCGCAGCTTTTTATTAAATTCACATGAAAGTATAGATAGTACTTTATCGGAAAATCCAATTTTTAATGTGGCTGTTCCAGATAATCTCTGAAATGATCGATTTTGACAAGACTTCCCTTACAGAGAACCAATGTTATAAGGAGTCAATTAGGCTTCCATGAAAAAAATTCACATGGGCAGAGTCTTGGGCACAGCTACTCCAATATAGTAAAAAGGCATATCAATTGTAATAAATACTATATTAAATGATTTTAGTAGTAATTTTTCTCTGCAACTCTGCAGCAAAATGCCCATTTAGCACTCAATACGGAGCCTGTTAGGAAAGCGATGTGGCCATCACGGCGGTATCAGCCGCTGGCCACGAGCACGTTGGACTTGGCGGGCTGGGAGGGCACGGCGTCGGCGGCGGCGGGCGGGCGGTCGGCGCGCTGCACGCGGATGTCGTGCGCCTCGATGTAGTCGTTGATCTCCTGGCCCTTCTGCGCCAGCTGCTGGCCGAGCGCCTCGAGCGCGCGCGGCAGCTGCTCCATGTTGCTCTGCAGCTCGGGCAGCACGTCCGCCACGGTGCGCTCCACCAGCACGCCGCCCACCATGCGGAAGCACTTGCGCCCACCGTCCACGCCTCGCAGTGTCTCTATCACTATTCTGAAACACAACGAAACCTTTTGAGTTTCGACTGTCGCTTCTTTCCTTGCCTGGTCTACACACGAAATTCTCAACTCGTCTGTTCATACTTGTGTTCGTTTAGATCCATTTCCAATTCCGATATTTTGGCCGCTTGTTTTCTTTGTTCCGTTCTAAGCGCTTGAAAACCAGCGAATATCTCTTCGTTGGATTTTGATTTTCCACCCTTTGCTGCACTTTTAGACATGTTTTACTAAAAAAATTGCCTGTAACTCAAAAGATATGCAAAATAATACGGCAATCTGGTAGACTGCTTTTAATCATAAAACAATAAAAACTAATTTGTTTTGTTGTGTCAGTCAGGTGGAGCAGAGGTTATCCACAGACATTTTTATGAAGTTTATGGCTTGTAACCTAGGTCTTTAAACCAGATATCATTAAGGTACGGAAAAATTGTGCATCTAGGTATAGGCAAGGTTGTATGGAGTTAGCTCCTTTACCTGACGTTGTGGCTAATAAAACAATTATAACGTCAAAAACAAACAAACTGTCAAAATGAGTAAAATTACAAACACTGAAAAATACCTACATAAAAAGAAAAGAAATATAGCAGATACTTAGATATTTTATTTAAAGTGTTATTATCTACGGCTAGATAATTAGTAAATTCAAGTTATTGTACCTATTATAAATACATTTTAATTAACATATTCCATCAGTAATGCCTCTGTTCCCCGCTTATGCCTCTTCGGATACGCTGGATATTGAAAGCGACGGAGGTGATTAATGTTCTGAAGCTTTGCATGAGTCGACCTTTTAAAGGGGTACGTTATTGTATTGGATGCGTTGCAGAGACGGGCGTGGCATCGAGTGCGGGCACAGCGTCGCCGGCGCTCGAGGCGCGCCTGCTGGCCAGCGACGAGGACGGCGACGCCGACTCGGCCGCGGCCCCGCGTCCCGCCAAGCGGCCCAGCCCCTCTGACGACAGCGACTTCTACTTGGACACCAAATTTGATGGCGCCAATCTACCTGTCACTACGCTTTACTATCCTGGGAGACCTCAGTGAGTTATCTGCAACAGTATATTTCAATGTTTAGTAGGATTTTTTTACTTCTTTCTGATGGTTGCTAGGGCCCGTCTTTCTACTCTATTTGAGTCATGAATGAATAGATATCTACTAGATAAGTGTGTCTATCAAAATTCCATTGCTCTGTTGCCATTCATTTTTCCACTTGTCTGTTGCAATTCATTTATAATTTGTCCGTTGAAGTTTCACTGCTAATATGTGTCTCAGCACATATTTCGATTTTTAGTTTATTAGATACATCAAACCTAACTTTAAAACCACTGAACTGATTTTGGTGTGATTTTCATTGATAAATAGCTTTAGTTTAAATTCTACCCAAAAATCATCAAAATCTTAAAAGGTAATATTTCAAAACGATAATACATATATGGGTTTGTGATTATAGTGTTTTTATTCATTTGAAAAAAAAAGCTTTTCCATGATGTATGACTCATCTTTATGACACATGAGTAACAAGGCACCCATTGTAGTGTGTGTAGGTACACATTATCTTTGATGAATTTATGGAACACCAACAAGCAACCTTCTTAGGTCTTGCCTAACCATGTCATACTACAGTGAAATGAGGGACTTCAGTGTAGAACAGTATTGATTCAGGATATCCATTGATTCACTCCCTTTCAACTATGATAAATAATAATACATAAATTTGCTGGACATGTAATATCATTGTTATTTTAAGTTGCGATTGTTGTTGTATCTGTCAGACAGGCAAAATGTGTTCTATTCACTAGGTTTCTATGTGCTGTATTTTTGCTAATAAATTATTCTATTCTATTTAATGTCCATAACTGTGCTTCGTTTTGTTTAGTCTAGTTTTTCCATTATGCTTCAGGTACGATCTGACGTGCTCATGGAAAGTCCTCGGATTGGATAAGAGCAAAGGGAGGTGGATATCGAGGGGCAAACGCAAGCGTTACTACTCAGGCGAGGTGCAGTCGGACGCGGCCGCGGTGGCCACCGAGGTGGCGGCGCGGGCGCAGGCGCTGCGCCGCGCTCTCGCCGACGACCCCGCCGATCAGCCGCTGTGGCTCCGATATATCGCCTTCCAAGTATGCACCTGCTTCTGCTCGGCCCTAGACGATTCCGCTTCGATTCCGAGCAAGTGAATAATATTGGCATGCCTCACGCGCCGCATCAGGAGCGGTGGGCAGGGGGCGAGGCCGCGCTGCGGGCGGCCGACGAGGCGGAGGCGGCGGCGGGGGAGGGGGCGGGGGCGAGGGGCGTGCGCGACGCCGTGCTGCGCGTGCGCGCGCGCCACCTGCCCCGCGCCGAGTACTGCGCCGCGCTGAGGCGGCGCATCGCCGCCGAGCGGGAGCCGCTGGCGCTGTGGGTGCGGCTGGTGCGCGCGGCGGGCGAGGGGGGCGTGGCGGGCGAGGTGGGTGCGGGGGGCGAGGGCGGCGCCGCGGCGCTGGCGGCGCTCGCGCTGCGCCGGCTGCGCCACTCGCCGCCGGCGTACCCGCACGTGCTGTACGCGTACGGGTGCTGGGCGCGCGACGCCGGCCTCTGGGAGCTGCTCACGCTGCTCGTGGAGCTGGTGCTGGGCGTGTGCCTCGGCGGCGACGCGCGCCTGCCGCCGCCGCCGCAGGAGCGCCTCGACGCGCGCCTGCACGCCGCCGAGGACAAGGTGACGCGGCCTTTGCACTCCATACATATATATATATATATATATACACTACCTATATATCTCATATACAGAACCCCCCCACTATCAATATATTTAATGTTTTACACTTATTAGGCTATAGGAAAAAGATCCAGCATTCTAGTGATTCATATTTTGATCTTTGCGAAAAGATTCACCTCTTGCCACTTCGAGACCAATGTGACAAATGCGTACTCGCCTAAATGCTGAATGGGGAAAATGTATGTACTTGCTTCGTACAAAGTTGCTGCTGATTTTTTACTTCTTCTAAAACTTATCTCCCCCAATATTGATTGTGCAGATCGTCTAAGTAATATTTAATATTCCTGTACAAACTCTGCTGTATTTTGTGGTCATTTGACTTTATATTGAAAAAAAGAGTGTAAAATGTAATGTCAATTGAGTAAAAATATATTGAGGTGTTATAATAAATTTTCGTTTGGAGTTATCTTATATAACCATCGTCCCTACGTCCACAATTCCAGCAAAGTCTATAAGATTTAATCAATCCATTAAGTAAGTTTAAGTGTAAGTTTGACCGATTACAGACAACACTCATTTCTAATGCAAGCGAATAATTATTTTAATGATGTACTTATACTATCGATGTATTTCAGGTTGATGTTATTGTATTCACTTGAATGCAATGACATCGTTGCAATCAGTATTTCAGGAACCAAGCAGTGTCTGAGCCTTGAATTTTCCAACAGGGACAGTAATGACACTGATTTAATTACTGTAAATATGTTAATATAAATGTATTGTTAATCGTTAAGCCGCAGTTGTTTATTTGCAAAACGCTGAATATTCTACATAGTACACCTACAACTGGACAAAAAAAGGTGTATTAGGCTCAATGAAGCCAAGTCAATCCACATTGACTTCACTAACAAAATGGCAAATTATCACCCTATACATACTACATAAATAACACTGTAGTACCGTATGAAAAGACCGCAAAGTACTTAGGTAGGACACTTGCCGCTAAACTGCGCTGGAAGGCTCTCGTCTATAAACAATGATGTTCTGGCCACTTGGAAAACATTCAAAGCTGTCAGTACCAAACAAAGTGCTTGTTTATAAACAAGTCCTGATGCCAGTTTGGATCTATGGCGTACGGTTGTGGGGCTGTACCAGACCAAGTGGTATAGAAATCATACAACGCTTCCAAGACCGAGACCTCTATCGGAAGCTGAAAGTGGAGTTTGGCACCAGCATTATTAGGAAGCATGCGGAAGTCCACCGGCATCGGCTTCATCATCACGTGCATGTGGAGGCGATCCAGCTCCTCGACCATTTGAACGAGGGCTATAAACAAAACTAAAGTGTAGTGCAATGTCGAAGCCATTAATAAAGAACACAAACAATGTGTCTTCGTCTTTAATAGAGATCTAAGAAAAGTGTTAATTGCCACTTTCTTAATAAGAATACTTTTGGTTAATTTAGGTTATATTTAAATTACTTATTAATCGTTTAAGTTTGGATGGTAATAAATATTTGCCTATCAGCAACATCTACTTTTCGGGATTAGCGAATCTACTGTCCCGAATATGTGGCAAGGTCAGTGAACTCATTTGTGCCTCGGGACAGATAATCGAGAGTGGGCTGCCGATGCACGTGGTGTGGGCGCGCGTGGAGCGGGCGCGCGCCGAGGCGCACTGGCACCGCGCCGAGGACGAGCTGGACCCGCAGCGCGCGCCGCACCCGGCCGACGTGGCCGACCTGCTGCTGCCGGTGGCCGACCCCGACGCGGCGCTGCTGCTCTGCGCGCAGCTGCTGCGCCTGGCCAAGGTGCCGCTGCTGCCGGCGTGCGGGGCGAGCGCGCGCGCCGCCGCGCCCTGCGCCGACGAGCCCGGCGGCGGCGAGGCGCTGCTGCCGCTGGTGGCGGCCGCGCGCCGCCTGCCCGCCGCGCACCCGGCGCGCTGCGGGGGCGCCGCGGTCGCCGCGCGCGCGCTCGCCCGCTTCCTCGACCCGCCGCACTACTTCTCCGATGACAACGGCTACCGGCGCTGGGTGGACGCGCTCTGGGACGCGTGCTGCGAGCGCACGCAAGGCGAGCGGCGCACCGCGCTGCTCTGCTGGCGCATGCGCTGGTGGCACGCGCTGCTGCTGCTCGTCCCCGACACCGACACCGACACCGACGAGGGCGAGGGCGAGGCGCGCCGCGTGCTCGCCGACGCGCGCGCCGCGCTCAAGCGCTTCGAGGACGCGTCGCCGCTGCCTTTCGCGCTGTTCGCTCGCGTGCAGCTCGCCGCCGGCGCCGTCGGAGGCGGGGGCGCCGAGAGGGCGCGCGGCGTCGCGGTGCGCGCGCTGCGCTCCGCGTTGGCCGACGCGCGCTGCCCGCCGCCGCACCGCCTGCACGTCGCCAGGGTCGTCGCGGAGGCGGACCGGGCGGAGGGGCCGCGGGGCAAGTGGGCGACCGCGTGCGCCGCGCTCGGCCGCCCGCTGCCGCCCGACGCCGAGCTGGAGGCGCCGCCGCCCGACGAGCTGACGCAGGCCGCGCTCGACGAGTGCCGGCGCCGGTGCGCAGAGCTCGAGCGGCGCTTCGAGGCGGAGGCGGAGGCGGAGGCGGAGGGCGACGGCGCCGCGCCGCCGCTGCACGCGGCGCTGCTGCCGGGCGCCGGCGAGTGGGCGTCGGCGCTGGTGCGGCTGGCCGCCCTCGCCGCCCCGTCGCCCCTGCCGCCGCCCGCGCGCCTCGCCGCCCTCGTCGCGCACGCATCCGTTTGTACATCTTTATTTATTTATACAAGAAGATATTGGTTAGATTTAACATGCAGACGTAAAATAGGCACCGAGGCGCTTAATCACTGTTGAAATATTTAAGGTCAAAATAAAATGAAAAATGTTCACCCGAAAGAGAAAATTTATTTAATAAACCTTACAAGTATGGTCATGTAAAGAATTGGATTTTCACTGGGTAGGTCGATTACGTCTAACCTGCTTGCGTATGTCAACGATATAGCGTTTGAAATGAAAAACGATGTTCACGCAATCTACACCGACTTTTCCAAAGCGTTCGACGTGGTCAGTCACGGCTTACTTCTTCAGAAGCTTAGTCATGGAGAGAGATGCGGTTCGTTGCTGAGATGGTGCGAGTCATATCTTCGAAATCGCTCGTATTGGTTGCTATTCGTGACTTCAAGTCTCCAATCAAATTACTACCTTCTGGGTACTATCTCAAGGGTCACATCTTGGACCATTATTTTTTTTAATATTCATCGACGACCTTTGCTCCACGATGACTTCCAAATACAAAATATTTGATGATGGTGATGGTGGTGTTGGTGGTGGTGATTCAGGCGGAGGCGGCCGGCTACTGGGAGCAGGCGGCGTGCGCGTGGGCGGTGCGCGCGGCGCGTGCGCAGCGGCAGGCGCGCGTCGCGCACGCGCTCGCGCCGCTCTTCCCGCGGAACGCGTTCCTCGCGCTGGCGGCGGGCGGCGCGCCGCCGTGGGCGTGGCGACGCCCGTCGGAGGGCGCGCGCGACTCGCCCGAGGCGGCGCTCGCGTCGCTGCTGCCGCGGCTGCTGCGCGCCGAGCGGGCGCAGTGGCCGCCCGCGGAGGCGGACCGCGTGGCGGCGGCGAGCGCGGCGGCGTGCGCCGGCGGCGGCGGCGGCGGGCCGCTGGCGTGGTGCGCGCGCCTCGAGGCGGAGGCGCGCTCGAGGCGCGGGCGCACGCGCGCCGCGCTGCTGGGCGCCGCGGAGGCGCACCCGCACCACAAGTGGGCGCTGGCGCGCGGCGCCGCGCTCTGCCCCGCGGAGGCGGCCGCGCTGCCCGACCTGCTGCTCGAGCGCCACCTGCGCCTGCACGCGCTGCCCGACGAGTTGCGCCTGCCCACCGCCACCGCCACCGCCACCGCGACCGCGACACCACAATAAATATACTATTCCTTCTCTCAACCATGCGACTTTTATTCCCATCACATGCCCAAGCACGTAACACATGAACGTTATTCAAATAAGTCATATAGCCGCGAGCTAACTGCCTGAGCGATATCATTGTGGCAAGCAATCAAAAAATAATGTAAGGCCTACTCATTGAGGTATATAACATGTCTAGAGAGAGAGCATTGCGAACGAACAACATCGCAAAAACGCGAAGCGTTGCTATATTCACTCTAGAAAAACTATCAATGTGTGTGTGATTTCGGGATATCAGTTAAAAAAAAATCACCCCATTTTTTATATTTTATAATTAAATATTTTTATATAAGTGAAAAGTTTAAATGATCATAATGATTTATCCCCTATTTTTGTTATAAGTTAATATTACTTAGAGGTTTCAGTTTTTCTTCTATAATTAAAGAATAAAACTAATAAAAATTCTTTAAATGGCGGCCAAACCTCATAATTACCGTGGAATGTAGGTATTTGTATTTTAGGCAAATGAACCAATGTATCACTTGGCTGGCTTCTTTTGTTAAACGAGTGTAAGATTTCGCGTTTATATACGCTTCAGCCATCGAGGATAACATATCTTTTAAATCTCCCTGCATAACATTATACAATTCTTCGTATACAAAAAACTCTTCATTTGAAAAATACGGCAACGTTTCCTTCAGTTCTTTGGGTGTAATCTTCACTAACTCTTAATGTGTCTCTTTAAATGTTTTCCAATAACCATCAATTATATTTATATAGGCTTCTATGTAACCCTTTGTAAGTCTTGCTTTAGGACATTTTTTAAGGTTTATTTGGGTTTTTTTTTGTAACAAAGTGGCGGTGTCTTCCAAAACATACATAATTTGCTGTTGTTCTTTAGTAACCGACATATTGCACAGTAATCACCAAGAAACAATTATAAATGTCGTTTATTTACGAATCCCACTATTCTTCAATATAATCTATAACACGGTTCGCTTTATATTGTTTGTAACTTTGTTGCGTTGGGCTTGGCGATTCACGCAGGTAAATTCACTATTGTCATCCGGCTCGATATTCGACCATATGTTGTGGCATTTTAGATCTATTTTTACTTAAACACTTTTATGGGACTAAATGAAATACGTGTTAACTGCATAAGGTGTATTTTTATACTGAATTGGACTAACAACGTGACAGTAGTGAAAACCGCTAAGTTAACAACAAACAATTACAAAACAGGAGAATCTGCAAAAAATAGTCTATACAATAATAAAACCATTCAACATTGAACAACATTTTATTTAATTATCATCATTTTATCTTCAAACAACGTGGGATTATATTTCAAAACATCTTATGAACTTAACTTAGTTATTATATTGGTATTAGTATAGATATTCATATATATTTATTATAAAATTAATTAGATATTTGCATATTATGAAAAGCGCAAGATTTTGCGCTGGAAGTTGTTTAATAAAATTGGGAGCTGGACTGCCCTAAAAAGCGCTATATCTAGCCCCGAAAGCGCTAAATTGGCAGCCCTGGTGACCCGAGCGCCGGAAAAGTCCCATAAACGAGAAAGCAAGCGAGGATATACCTCGTCCTTCGATGAACTCGTCCCTTTAATACCTAAAATCGCGTTCTGCGCATCGGAAAGTGCTATGTTCCGAGTCGCCATTAATGGAGGCAAATTTAAGATTGCGGCGAACTATATCTCTGCTTGCCACGTGGCTGGGCATCACTGCCTCTATTTCTGGTCTCTGTAAAAAATATTAATAAATAAATAGAAAGTTTGTTAAGGAAACAAATTAACAACAAGAAAACTTTGCCAACGGTTCAGTTCTTTTTTTTTCGAAAGTCACAACAAAAGTGAACGACAAAAGTGTTGGCGTAAAAAACGATTGGTGCGTGTGTAGCGTATTACATACACCATTAAAATGTACCTATATATACATACATACATAAAATCACGCCTGTTTCCCATGGGGGTAGGCAGAGACTGTGGATCTCCACTTGCGACGATCCTGACAAACAACTTTCGCTTCACCTACTTTCATTAACCTCTTCATACATGCGCGTTTATTTGAAATGCTTTTTACCTGACCTTTTTTTTTTTTTTCATGGTATGTTCGTCTCGGTCTACCGGCAACAGCTCTACCATTGACAATACTGTCATATACCTGTTTAGTGATTCTATTTTCATCCATCCTCTCTACATGCCCAAACCACCTTAAAATTCCTTTTTCAACTCTTGTTGTTACATCTTGTAGCGGCCAGCAGGCTGCCTAAGCGACATAACCGTGGCAAGCCGCCTTTACGTTGTTCGCCGCCTGCGTCGCCGTTACCGCGCCCCTCTTGTTCAGACAGTTAAACGCTGCACACAGTCTGCTTCGGTCAGCGCGCGAGTACGGTCTTGTCGCGGTAATCTTAAATGCTCGAGAATTTTACGCGCAGTTTGTTATCCATGATGTAATGATGTTAACCTTGTTTTCTTACTTAATATAAAATGTGCTACAAAAACTCACTTTTATTACACAAACCGGCAACCATCCACCACAATCTTCTTTCAAACCACATCGTTCCCTTAGCACACTGTTTCTTATCCTATCATTCAAGCTAACCGCACATATACTTCTCAAAGCTCTCATTTCAACTGCATTTATCCTACTTTCATGCTTCTTCTGCCATACCCAACTTTCACTACCATACATCAGGGTCGGCACCAATACTCCTTTATGGACAGCCAAGCGTGCCTTTACAGACACTTTCTGGCTATTCATAAAAGAATTTAGCGCTCCATTCACCCTATTACCTGCCATAACTCTCCTTTCAATATCCCTTTCATGCTTTGGTAAACATGCAGCCTAAGTAAACAAATTCACTAACTTGCTCTAACTTTTGATTTCTTATCTGTATATTACAACTTGTCATTCTTTCATCTCTTTCAAACACCAGAACTTTCGTCTTGTTCACATTAATTATCATACCCTTTCTCTCAAAAGACTCATTCATAATTGTTACCATCTCCTGTAACTCCGTTTCCGATGACGCAAGTATAACTTGATCATCGGCGTAGAGTAGACATTTGATAAGTAACCCATTCATTCTTAAACCACTTTCACTTTCTTTCAAATCGTCCAAGCAACTGTCTAAGAATAGGTTGAATAGCCACGGCGACGCTACACAGCCCTGTCTAACACCTTTTTCAATGCTAAACCATTCAGTGTAGGCGCCGTTAACCCTAACACAAGCACAAGCACTGGAATCGCTATAGAGGGACTTCAGTGATCGTATCAGGTTGTCTGTTATCCCATATTTAGCTAGCGCTGACCACAGTTCACTCCTTATCACTCTATCATAAGCTTTCTCCAAATTTATAAATGCACAATACACATTTTGACCTTTGGCCAAAAACTTTTCATTTATGCACCGTAAGGTAAAGATTTGGTCCACACATCCCATTCCCTGTCGGAAACCCGCTTGTACATCCCATACTTTCTCTTCTATTACTTTCAATACCCGTTCAATTAACACTAGCATACATTTTCCCGACAACGCTAAGAAGGCTGATGCCCCGATAATTTTTACAGTCCTGTTTTGACCCTTTTTCTTTAAAGAGTGGTACAATAACAGCTTTGCAACAATCTTTTGGTACACAGCCACTCTTCCAGCATATGTTAAAAAGGCGATATAAGAGACTTGCGACCAAACCTTGTCCAGCCTTTAGCATTTCCACGGTTATCCTATCATACCCAGCAGCCTTTCCTAGTTTCATACTATTCAATGCTTTCATAATTTCATCTATACCTATACTATCGCTACTGTCTTCTCTATTGTCCTTTTCATCAGTCACGCTTTCCATATCCGCTTTATCTTTTTCAAACAATCCTTCAAAATATTCTTTCCAGCGATTCAATATGCATTTTTCTCCTTTCGCAATGTCTCCATTCTTGTTCCTGATTACATTGAGCTCAGACTGTACTGTCTTTCCTCTAGCTCTTTTTATAGATTTCCAGAAATACTTAATGTTACTCTGGAAATCTTCAGAGATTCTTTCATCCAAATCATCTTTTTGCTCATTCTTTTTCTTTTTGACTGTAATTTTAACTATTTCATTCATCCTTTTATACAAAATTTTTGCCTCATCTACATCCTTCTTCTTTTTTTTTTTTTTGTATTTTTCAGTCAGTCTTAGGTCAGCTCTTAAAGCTAACCAATCCTTCCATGCTTTCATTTTATCATTCACTACACTCTGTACTTCCTTATCCCACCAAATATTCTTTACGCATTTACCCGTTTTTCTTTTAGTTATACCACACACATCAGTCGCAACACCCACAACTTCGGTTTTAAAGGACATCCACAACTCTTCTATTTCGGACACATCTTTCATTTCAATAAATTTTTCTTCTAATTTTGATTTATACTCTTCTTTCTAGTGTTTACAACATATTTATGTTTATCGGTATGTTGGTGCCTCCAAGTTTTGAAAAGATCTTTTATTCGGCACACTACTAAGAAGTGATCTGTATTGATGCCTGCCTTTTTTTTTTTTTTTTTTTTCTCAATCTTTCATCTACTATTACAAAATCAATCATACTTTTCCCTTTCACATTTTCCCACGTGTACATATGTATATTCTTGTGACAGAACATTGTGTTAGTCACGCACAAATTCCATTCTAAACATATCTCAAGCAAACAGTCACCATTCATATTTATTCTTTCATCTCCGTATGTACCTAACACCGTTTCATAACCATCTCGTTTTAAGCCTACCCAGCTATTAAAATTACCTAACATAATTAATTTTTCGTTCTGCTTACAGCTTAAGCAGCACACCTCTCAAACATTCCCAAAACTTGTCCTTTACCTCTATGGTTTGTCGGTAGGTGTAAGTCGAGCTCATGTCTGATGGTGCATATGCCCCAACCACAAAAAGCCGAGTCAAGCCAACTTTCAGTCGAATCCATACAAGTCTTGGGCTGACACACTCATGCTCTTTCACACATTCTTCCATTCTTTCAGAGAGAATAAGGCCTACTCCTTGACTCCCTCTTTCAGTCGCTTGTAAATTGCGCGTGTAAAATGTACCTAACCTAACCAAATCATAATTTGCAGTAAACCTTCGAAAAATCGAAATGTGTGCTGGGACACATATTAGAAGTGAAACTTCAACGGACAAGTGGAAAAAATGAATCGCAAAAGACAAGTGGAAAATCTTCAAGTGCTAAGTGGCAAAATGAATCGCAACAAAATGTTAACTTTAAGTTTCACGAGCAGGTTTTCAAATTGGACAAGTACATTAACAATCTCATCAAAAATAAGTAAAACAAAAATTACTGTATTTTGAAAATTACTAAGCACCGACTTTAAGATGTTTTAGATAATATATATCAATAATATTAGCTTTAGAAATGTTGGCGTTTTAAACGAAAATGAATAATCATTGCAACCTCTTTGGTACCGAAGAAGGCTATTAATTTAGAGCAGACTACAGACAGCGAACGACGTTGACATCGACATCGCCCGAGAGGCAGGTGGCTGACGGAAGGGACGCGCGCGGCTGATGCTCGGAGGCGGATTCGGAGGCGGTCGAAGGACGGAGGCGATGAGGGGCGCGCTCGCGCTCGCGGCGGCGCTGCTGCTGCTGCAGGGCGGCCGAGGCCAGCGGCCGGCCGAAGAGGGCGCGGACGACGACGGCGACTACGCCCCGTTCACCGTTAGTAAACGACGCTAGCCCCCAGTGCTCATCCGCAAGGCGACAAGCGCAGCGCAGGCGCGAGTGTAACGTAGTGGTACCGTCGGCAGATACTCGTCGAGCACGGTGACGGATGGCGATGCCTCGGCTCGCTGGTGTCGCTGCGCACCGCGCTCACGTCGGCGTGGTGCGCACGCGGCCGCGGCGCCCGCCCGGCGCCCGAGCTGTGGGCGAGGCCCGCGCACGCCTTGCGTCGCGTGCGTCGCGTCGCGCGCGTTGCCTTCGTCGCCTCGAGCGAGGCGGCGGCGACGGCCGACGACGACCCGGACGATGGCGCCGACGACGACCCGTGGCGGGGCGCCGCCGACGACCTCGCCGTGCTCGAGCTCGAGGCGCCGTTCGGCGAGGAGGCGCGCGCGAGGCCCATTCTGATGGCGACACACGAAGACGAATGCTCGCCGCGGAGCGCGTGCCACGCGGTGCACGCGACGCCGCGGCGTGACGCCGGCGTGGCGTTGCGCATCGTCGACGTGGCGCTGGTGGAGGGCGAGCAGTGCGCGGCGCGCGCACCGCGGTGGCCCTCGTTGCGGCCGTCGGCGTTGTGCCTAGCGGGAGCCACGCTGTGCGCGGTCAGTACGCCCGGACGGGGGCATCGGGCGCTCGCCCCTCCGCCCCTCCGCCACCATGACGCGTGTCTCGTTCGCAGGGCGACTGGGGCGCGGGCGTCGTGTGCGGGGGCAAACTGTGCGCCGTGGTGAGCCGGTCGGCGGGCGCGGCGCTCGACGCCCGTCGCTGCGGCGACACGCACGTGGCGCAGGCGCTGCCCCGCTGGCGGCGGTTCCTGCACTGCGCGCACACGCTGCGACTGTGCGGAAGGTATTACTTTGCTCCAACGCGATTCCGGAACGAGGGCGCGAGTGCGCACATGCCTCTAGACCTAGAGAGTCGGAAAAACGCAGGAAATATCCCAATCGTGCGAAGGGAGGGATTTATTTCAATTCAGTCATCTAAAAAGGTACAAATCCCAGGCGAGCAAGATATGCCTGGGTCTAGTCACCAGTTCACTGTCACCAAGTTTATATAATATTGCGGTATAGGTATTATTAACCGAGACTGCTGATGATGATGTGCCGATTCATCTTTTTGAATTGTTTATTATGGTGAAAGCGGCGGCGAGTGCGCCCACCAGTGTGTCGAAAAGCAGCTGGCGCAGGAGGGCGGGGCGGAGATGCAGGCGGGCGCCACCGCAGTGGTCGTCGCGACGCCCTCCGGCGCCCCTCCCCGCGACCGAGGCCCGACGCCTCACCGTACGCCGCTGTCGATTCCGACCTCAGGTGAGTACGCGAACATGAGTATCACTATTCAACGATTTTGTAATACCATTTTAACTTTGTATTCACGGCGGCAGTTTCGAAAGAGAGCACGATGGAGCCCACGAAGACACGAACACCGACGCGCACCGCAAGGGCGCCCGATGAGATGCCGCCGGCCGCGTCGGTCGTCCAGGCTTCGTTGGAATTTGAGCCGAATCGTCCCGACTTTAAGGTGAACGCATCAAGAGGCACCTTGTGAGCATGGTGAACATGAGGAGGTGAAGGGGCTGATGGAGGTCGTCGTTGGTTGCAGGCGGGCGAGTACGGCGACAACGGGTCCGAGTACGGCGGCGAGGAGCCCTCGGGCGGCAGCGCGCCGACGCGCACACCCGCCCCCGTACACACCCCGGCGCGGGCGCCGCCGCTGGCGGAGCGGGCCGCGGCCGCACCCGGCGAGTTGCGGCTCCCAGCCTCCCGTTCGACTCCTCGTTCGTCCCCGGAACTCTATTGCGCTACACTTGTATTTGTGTCCCACGTGACACTATTGGCAAATAAATTTTAATACTACAGCAACATTCTGTGTTCATTCACGTCGTTATAGGCGTGCACTTCTCACCCAACGGTTTACTGACGTCCGGGGACAAGCCTTCGAAGCGGATATTGATTAGCAACCAGCCATTATAAAGCGGCTACGAAAAGCGTCAACAGATGGCGCTGTTCAAAAGATGAACAAGATACATTTAGTAAATTCCTTCAATAATAAGAAACAACAGCCATGGTGTGTAACGGGTTGGGTTGGGTTGGGTTAGGTTTTTTTTTTTTTTTTTTTTTTTTTTTTTTTTTTTTTTTTTTTTTATTCCCCTTTCTCCCAGGCGTGCAAGATAGCCTAGGTGTAGATCTTTATTTATTTTTAATACTTTAATAGAAATTTCTGTTCCCTATCCGTACAATTTAGCTACCCTATCTACCTATCCGTAATTTTTGACTATATAGGTAAATAATTTTTGCTACTGGATATTAGGATTGAGTGGGATTGCATGAGATAGATTGGAAAGTGTGGATATTGGGATTGGTTGGTTAAGGTTGGGTTAGGTTGGGAGATGTTGGGAGTTGTTTATTTATTTTATTTATTGCCAAAATTAACATTTATTACTTATTTATCTAATTTACAATATTATACTATCTAATTTACGTAACAATTTTTGCCAAAAAGTAAATTTCCAAATTTTAATAAATACATGTTTGCTTTTATAGGTAGTTACATTGTACATTTCTATTTTAGGCTATTTATATACTAACAAGGACAGTATCCTTCCTTAGGGGTTCGTGTTCTATTTACTTATTACTAATTTTATTTATTACTTGCTACTTCTTAGTTGGTGGTACTGGTTAGACATATATACAAGTATATAGCTTCAGTGCCTTATTACTACACTACTTTGTTTACTACTATACATTATTGCTGACTTGATTTATTAAACGTAGTCTTAGTATTTATTTTATTACACAATGTAATAGTTAATAACATAACGTTCCCCTAATCCCCGAGTACCTAGAATTAAGTGAGTGTGTTTTAGATTTTACTAATTAGGTGATGGTTTTGTATGTGAGTATGTGTTTTGATGCTGTGTTTTGTACTTGTAGGTTGGATTACTAGTCTGTTTAATACAAAACTCACTTACTTTATTACAATAAAGAAGCTCGTTTCAAAATGTATTGTGTTATTTGTAGTGTGGTTGCTATGTTTGTAAGAGAACTTGTTTTGTGTATGTGAAAGTTATGCTTAGTGATGATGTCTGTATTGGTGTATTGTGTTTTGTGTAACGTCCGATACTCGGGGCCATCTTTATGTTCTTAGTCGCCAGTGTAGATGAGGTGAGTATGTGCATTTGTCCTCCTACAGAGGTAGCCTCATTTGCTAGGCGTTACCCTCCCACTCAATGCATGATAGAAGATCCGTTGGCCGTTCCCTGCTGTCTTATCTAACAGTGCAAAGATGTTACTTATTTATTTATTATACCTTTTCTCTCACAGCAGGTTACGGCTTCCGAACCATTGCTATCATGTTCTCGTGGGTGGGACGTCTAGCTATAGGCTACTGTTGAGCGCGCAATCCATTCCCATCGGATACGAACCGGGCACTTCTCACTGAATGAGTTGTGCGCCACGTCCTTCCTGGTTTCCCTGGTGCAATTGCTACATTTGGGTTGCGTGCCCACCGCATACTCTTCGCACTCCCTTATGGTGTGCGCACCCCCACAATGGCTACATTTTGCCTCTACTGCCTCTTGGCACATCCTCCTGCCATGTCCGAAGCCGAGGCACAATGTGCATTGTACAAGTGGCGACCTATCCGTAACTGGCAGTGTGCGCAGATCTATCCTCACCGTGCCGGCTTCGGTGAGTCTTCTCCATAGGGTTGGTGTGACTCGACACACCACCTTATGTGTTGATATGTTGCGCCCCCGGATCTTGTAGGCTATTTCTACCGGTTTGTCGACATTCTCCTGGCCCTCAAAAATCGCCCTATTCTGATTCCTGAGGGCCCGGAGTATGTCTTCGTCCGTGTGTTTTCGGAGGACCCCGCTTATCATGACCAACGGTCTTTTGTTGGCTAAGTTCTCTGTTGTTATTTCCGGCCTTTTTTCTGCGAGCTTTCGCTTAACATTCTGCCGGTCCTCCTCGGTCTTGCAGCTCAAGATCCACCTGCCATCCCTTGCCTTGCGCATGCGTTCCACCTCCAGCCCTCCTTCTTTGACGTCGAGAACCTTCCCGATCTCTTCCATCGTTTGGGCTGTGGTTTGGTCCGCATCATTAAGGCCGCCGGTGATTGCTACCGAGTGCAGTGTGCGGTACACTCTATAAGCCGGGAGATTACCTCCCGGCTTTGTAGCCGCCACACTCGCGTAGCTTGGCCTTTGCGCTCCGTCCTCACTCATGTCGACTCTATACTTCTGAATAACTTCAGAGAAGTTATTCATTCTTTCGAGGTTTTCCCGCATGAGTGAGGCGTGCTCTCCCATCTTCAGGACCAGGTCGGCCTTCTCCTTTTCAAAGTCAGTTTGACCACGCAAGGATCTTTCTTCTGGCCTTTCTTCCTGTCCTTGTCTCTCCGTCTGGGTTTCTATGGTCTTGCTATCGCCTGGCTGTCCTCTACCCGCGTTCTTCATCCGCATCATCTCCCGATCCATTTCTTTAATCAGGGCGTACAGTCGGTCTAACGCCCCCTGCACGCCCTGTTTTATTTCAGTCTTAAGGTTCCTCGAGTTAGCTAGGTGCTCAATGGCTTTATCATAGGATGTCTTAGCATCCTTCATCCTATGAGGCTGTCCTACCGCATCTTTAGTGACTTCTGGCGGTGTGCGCTTAGTGTATGTTCTACTCGGCGAAACCTGTTTTGTTTTTGTTACCTCAAAACTAGATGGTATCTTCTTTGTGGATGGGTGAGGGGGAGAGAACCTTAGTGTTACTGCCTTCTTTTTAGCCTGATACTGTCTGGAGCTTATTGGACTCGTCGGTGTTGGGGGAGTTTTCTCCTCTTCCCGCACCTTTATGGTATCTGTCCAAGGTCCTGGGGTATTTTCATGTGCCGATGGTGGGGTGTAAAGACCATACTCATGCTTCTTTTTCGAGCGGAGGTCAGCTCTTATCTGTTCCCCTTCCACACTATCTTCATCGATTCCTCTTTTAAGAGCTTCGATGCGTGCCTCCTGACTTGCTTCACTATATGCATGATGAGGCAGTAAATGTAAGGAATACTGCATTGCCCCCCTCGATGGCGTTCTGTACATCTTGGTGATATCACGGGTAGTTCTTAGTATATTATATTAATCAGATTACGCAAAAGCGTTAATCTGATTGTTGAGTGTGCTTATGCTTAGGTGTGTTTGTGCGTGTGTGTATTGTGTAGGTGTGTATCTGTTGGTGAGTTTCTTGTGTGCAGTTAATAGGGCTTTTATTCTAATTACTCTATTCGGCTGGTGCAATAGCACCAGTCGAGGGTCAATAAAACAAGTCAAAACAATATATATTGAACCAGTCAACTTATCTTAAAATTTATTTACAGGTGATCCTGCAACGTGTCAACGTCGGCTTACTCTAATGGTACTAATCTGCGTTTACTCTCAGGTAAAAACCTGGGTCAGTGTCAACTCCCGAAGGGAGAAGTCAAATAATAAAATACAGATAAGTACTTGTTGACAATATGCTTAAGACTACTTATATTCTAACTAATATCTACTGCTTAACTTACTAGTTCGCTCGAAACCACGACTTTCACTAATTTTCTTTTGTTTCAGGTCCAGGGGGGAGGGGGATGGGCGCCGGGAGCCGGGAGGTGGACAGATGGAAGCGTCTTGTCTCTACGAGTGTAAAGACACCTCGCACGCCGGGATTGGACAAGAGGACAAGAATTTACAGGTAAGTGGAAAATGGGGGGGGAGCTAGAGGGGGGGAGGGGGGATAGTTCGACAGATCTCGTCGCGCCGAGTTGAATGATACCAAGCTCGACTATGTTGACGTTAAAATTGGCTGAGAAACAGGCTGCGAAATTCTGGTCCCCAGAGGGCCGGACAAAATTTCGCAGTTTCAAATCGTTGTTTCTCACTCAATATCAATGCCAGAAGTCCGAGCTTGGGCTCAAACCTCTCAGCGCGGTGAGATCTGTCGACTGGGTCGAAAAAACAGGCTGAATTTTTTCAGAAAATTTGTAGTCCAAAAATGGGCCGAACGGGTACTCCTAATGCTGGGATTCTCTCCTGTGGAAGCCCGAGCTTCCTGCGGTGGATAACGGCCGAGAAAAACCAACTTGAAAAATTTCAAGATGGCCGCCGGTAAAAGTTTGAACGCGGAAAACTCAGCAATTAGAAGCCCGATTGTGCCCGTGCTTGGGTTCTCTGGGGAGCCCCTGGTCTGCTCTAGGTCCTAAACCGGTTTTTAGACCCAAAAAATTTTTGCCCTTTTTTATGGCCGAAGTCGAAAAAGGGGCCTGTCCAAACACCTCCAGTCCAAACCGCAACTCAATAGGACCAATATCGGCTGAGTAATCGAGATTTTAAAAATCTCAAGATGGCCGCCCAAATGTCAAATCGTGGCGAGAAATGCTCGCCACTCGGTGATCTTTTGTCCTATCGAGCCCGGATTTGGACCAGGGTGCTTCCCTGAACCTCTCCCAGGTCGCTCTGGGGGGGGTTGAAGTCAAAAATTTTACAGCCTTTTTAAGGGCTGATCGGCTGCAGAGTCCTTCGGGAACGCCAGCACCCAAAACCCCGCCGGAATCCGTTCAATAACGGCCGAGTTATTGAACTTTTAAGAAATTCAATATGGCGGCGGCCCTTAGCCAAAAGGCTCGGATTTTTCGTATCTCCGCCGCTATACGTCCTAGAAGCCTGTTCTTGGGCTCTGTAGATAGGTCCCGGCGAGACCAGTGTGCTGGCGTCCTCAAAAATATTTTTTTGTATATATTTTTGAAAATATATACAAAATTAGGCAAAAATTCTATATCTCGAAAACTATAAATCCAAAAATTTCCAAAAAATATGCAAATAAAAGGCCTAATGGTGTTCTATTTTACCCCTAATTTAGCTGAATTTACCCTAATATAAAAAACTTATAAAAATTTAAAAATTTTGAAAATTACGGTTTTTTGATTTTATTTTGAAAAGTTTTCTAGACAAAAAATCAGGATTTGGTACGGGCAGATAGAACTAACTACCGCGCACAATCCCACAGTTTCAAAACCCACGCGTCGTGTATAGTTTTCGAGATATTGGCAATACAATTTTAATATTCTAATTAATAATAATTACAAAGTATAATACTTAAAATTATTCTTGAATCGGAAAACAGCTGCTCCTCTTGAGGTCTTCAATTGACCCTAACCTCAGGTCGCTCACACCAAAAATGGCGGAGCAATTTTGAGGTTAGGATCTTGTTTTTTTGGAGATGGTTCGAGCTGGGCTGGTCCAATTTTCTCGCGCAGCGTGTCAAACGATGCGTCTTCGCCGGGGCTTCCTGGCCAGAAAAGAAAAACACCCGGATATCTTGCAAAATTTTGAAGTTAAGGCCTAAAAACAAATTTCACCGAAAATTTTTCACAGTTTTTAATTTTTTTACGAAAATTATGCACTATCCTAAGATTGTATCTGGCCACTTTGGCGTAGTTTTTGGCGCTGAATGCACTGGTAATTTTAGATTTAGGATCGGAGTTAAAATGGAGAAGTTGACACCACGTTTTTTCACTTCTTGGCTTATATCTTCGCGAAGCAAGTTGGAATTTCGCAACTTGTATTTTTGCAGGGTGGGGGCACCAGAGCCCCACCGAAGCCGCCACAAAAATTTGGGTGTCCTCGATCTTGTTCCGAAGATATGATTTTTTAAAAATCCAAAATCCAGTTTTTTCGTAATAACTTTTTTGTTGAAACAGATACGAATCTGCTTCTTGCACAGGCACCTGCGCCTCACTTTTGCGCACACACTGACACTTCGCACGGTTTCGTAGCTTCAAAGAATCCTATTTTTTCGATTTTTTTTCCGCGGAGCGAACTTTAAATCGACTTATCTCGGTCGCGTTTCGAGCGGAACTCGGGGTTGGGTTAGGTTAGGTTAGGTTAGGTTAGGTTAGGTTAGGTTAGGTTCATTCCCGCTCCGGCCGTCGTCGCGAGCGGACGTGTGCCCGAATTTTTCGTGAATTTTCGAAAATTTTGAAATTTTCTGGAATGCTTGTTTTGATGATCCTGACATACGACTTGGCCTGTTTACTTGATTTTTGACGTTTTTGCATACCTTTTGACCCGGATTTGCTCGTTTTTTGGTGATTTTCTGTTTTTGCTGTTTGACTTGGTTTTTCTTCTGGACTTCGATTTTTGCCTACGGATTGGATTGTTTTTACGTTTTTGACACCCCCCACTCCACCCCCATGGGGGGGGGGCCCGTTTAATGGCGGAAAAGTGCGGAAATGACGCCTCGGGGGCTAGTGAGGTTCGGAAACGGCCCAACACTCGCTCCCGGGGTGAAAATGCTGGTTCGGACTCCGATGAGTCCGCGAGGAAGTTATTGACCGAAGAGGACACCCAGAAACCCGGGTCCCGACGCAGCAGGGTGCTCGCGGGGGCTCGGAGTAGGGGTCACAGCGTCGGAATGACGTTGTCCCGTGATGAGACTGTGGAGATAGAGGCTCAGGCGGACGCCTTCGTTTCGGACCTCCGCAAGAAGTTTTCAAAGAAGAAAACGAAGGCCACCGAGCCCCCAGAGATCGACGTTCCCCCGAAGTAGACCCGAGGCTGCAGGATGTGGACTGCCTGGATGCGGAGGAACTCCGCACCATGGCCGGCGCCCACGTTGCAACCATTTTTAACGTAGCCCAGACCTCGGGGAACCTGAAGGGGGGTTATGTCAGGCAGTTGAAAGCTGCGGCGGGAGCCCTGATGGAGGTGACCGAAAGTCTCTCCAGGAGGACCCTCACCGCGGAGGCGAGGAAATTGAGCCTCGACAATTTAAAGTTGAGACGGGAGGTGGACTCCCTGCGGGCCGAGATTCGAGCATACCGCAGGGAGTTCGATGAAATGAAGTCTGCGGCCAAGGACGCCGCGGCCAGAGAAAAGGCTAATGCCGTTATTGAGGATGCTGTGGCCGTGGATGTCGCGGCCAGCGTATCCAGGACTTCGACAGGAAACGAGAGGGGGGGCGCCAGGACTGAAACGCCCCCATTCGACATGGAGGAGTTTAAACGCTCCATTATCATGGCGATGGGGAACCTCGTAGACGCCCGCCTGGCGGTCTTCGAAGATCGGTTGCCCCCCCCCAAGATTGTGCGTCCGCCACTTGCCGCGGACAAGAGGCCGAAGGCAACACCCGGGACTTCGGGTTCTGCGCCTTCTACCACGGCTGCTCCTCCCAGGGCCCCCGTAGATCAGGCGGAGTCCCTGGAGATGGACTTTGAGCCAACTCCGACGGCGGCGCCCTCCACCCTTTCCCTTTCCTTCCCCCCATTACCCCGCGCCACTCCCCCGTCGTTTGCTCAAGTGGTGGGTCCCCCACGCCCCCACACGAAACCGGGTCCCTCTGGTCTCCAGGGGGCCCCAAGAAGTCAAAGGGCTGCTCCAGCCCCCGTGTTGTGGTCTACTCCCCCCTCAGCCCCCGCCCCCGCCCAAACTGTAGAGGGCGAGTGGACGGTAGTGGGGGCCGGTAGAAAAAGAAGCAGAGCCACGAGGCGAGAGAGGAGAGAGAGGAGAGCGGGGGGATACCCCGCCCCAGCCCCCGCCCCCTTGACGTCTGCTCCGCAGTGGCGGAATGAGCCGGCCCGGAAACCCCCTCCGAGACGCCCGGCTCCGTTGGTGGAGGCTAAGGCAGCAGCAGTCATGGTGACACTGCTGCCCGATGCCGCCAAAAGTGGAATGACCTACCGCCAGGTCTTTGAAAAGGCCGCGACGGCAGTTGACCTTCAGGCGATGGGCCTCAGGGAGGGCCTAAAGATTGTCCGTACGGCCAGCGACGCTCGGTTGCTGGAGCTGCCGCCAGGGCCGGAAGGCATCGCGAAGGCTGACCGGCTGGCCGCGGCCCTCGCCCCAGTTTTAGACGGCGTGGCCGAAGTCGCCAGACCCGTGAAGAAGGGTGATATACGGGTCACCGGACTCGACGACTCGGTCACGCCGTGGATGTTAGAGGAGGCCATCGCTCGCGCGGGCAACTGCCCTCGCGACCAAGTCAGATCTGGCGGTATTGGTGTCGGACCGGGGGGGATGGGCGCAGCTTACGTCCAGTGCCCCATCCCGGTCGCTATAATGTTGACCGAGCTGAAACACGTCTGCGTGGGGTTCAGCTCGGCAGTCGTGTCGGCCCGTGAGAGACGACCCATACGGTGCATGCGGTGTCTCTACACGGGCCATATAACCGTGATGTGCCCGGACGGGCGAGTGGACAGGTCGGCCCTGTGTTTCCGCTGCGGAAGAAGCGGACACAGGGTCGCCCAATGCGAGGAGACTCGTGCGCACTGCGTGGTCTGCGCCGAGTCAGGTCTTGACGCCAACCACGTCACGTTGTCGAGGGGTTGCCTCCCTCCACACGTGAAAGGCAAGTTCGCCCCCCCGGCCAATATCGGGATAGGTCGTCACCAGGAGGAGTCTAGTATGTCCCACTGAAATGCCCGGACGACATACTAGACTCCTACAAGGAAATGTTAACCACTCCGCCGGGGCCCAGGATCTGCTCCTGCAGTCCATGGCGGAGTGGGAGGTTGGTCTGGCCGTAATTTCGGAACCGTATTACGTCCCCCCCAGGGCAACTGGGTCGGGGACCTGGATGGCACGGTGGCAGTCGTTGCTAGTTCGGGCGCTAGCACCCCACTCTTCGAGATCGAGAGGGGGCGGGGTTACGCGGTGGCAGGTTGGGGCGAGTACACCTTCATCGGTGTGTACTTTTCCCCCAACCGATCCCTGGCAGAGTTTGAGCTCTTCTTGGACTCTGTCAGGGCCGCCGTGGGCAGACGGTCGCCGAGGGCGACGTTCGTGCTCGGCGACTTCAACGCCAAATCCCGCTCCTGGGGGAACGCTGTCACCGAATCGAGGGGACTGGCTGTGGAAACGTGGGCGCTACAAAGTGGTTTGACCCTTTTGAACCGAGGTTCGGTCCACACCTGCGTGCGAGCGCGGGGTGGCTCCGTCGTTGATTTGTCGTTTGCCACCCATGCGATCGCACGCAGGGTGATGAATTGGAAAGTTGAGGAGGAGGTGGAGACTCTGTCGGACCACCTCTACATAAGGTTCGAGGTCTCCCCTCCTCCTAGTAGAACTGGGTCAAACCCCCCACGTAGTCACGGTCAGTTCCCCCGATGGGCCCTCGGCCAGCTCGATTCCGAGCTGGCTGGTGAGATGGCCGCCATCCAGGGCTGGACCAACCACGAGAGCAACACCTGTCCGGAGGATCTGGCGGAGGGCATGCGCAGAACCCTTACTAGGGTCTGCGATGCCTCCATGCCGCGGTCGCGTCGGCGTCGGCAGAAGCCAGCGGTTTACTGGTGGACCGCGGAGATCGGCGGCCTGAGGGAGGCTGCCCTTCGGGCGCGCCGATCTCTGAAGAACTGCCGACGTCGGCATCCTCCGGACAGAGGTCAGGAGGCACATCACTTGGAGGAGTACCGGGCGGCTAAGCAGGCGCTGCAATTGGCCATTAGCCAATCCAAGACTCGGGCCCGGGAAGAAATCCTAGCCAGTTTGGACAGGGACCCCTGGGGACGACCGTACCGGGCAGCGCGCAAGAAGCTGCGCGCCTGCCCCGCCCCGGTTACGGAGTCCCTGCCGGAAGGGGTCCTCAATAGAATTGTGGACGGGCTCTTCCCGGACCCGGGACCCTTTACTCCTCCAAGAATGTGTCCTCTTCGAGAAATACCCTCGGAGACTGATCCTCCCCCAGTCTCCGAGGAGGAGCTGGAAATGGCGCTGGACCGTCTCCGGCGCCGGAAAACTGCGCCGGGGCCAGACGGGGTCCCAGCCAAGGTCCTCTTTCTGGCCGCTAAACACCTAGGCGGCCAGCTTCGGGAACTCTTCAACGCCTGCATCAGGACGGGTGAGTTCCCGAGGCAGTGGAAAGAGGGCCGGCTGTGCCTCATTCCAAAAGAGGGCCGTCCTCCCGAAGATCCCTCCGCCTACAGACCCATCGTGCTGTTGGACGAGGTGGCAAAAGTATTCGAAAAAATTCTGGCGTGCCGCCTCGTCCGGCACCTGGAATCAGATGGGTCTGGCCTCTCGGAGGCTCAGTACGGATTTAGAACAGGGCGTTCGACTCTAGACGCCCTGTTCGCGCTTAGGAGCCTCACGAGAGAGGCGGAGAGTATAGAGGAGTCTGTCTTGGTGGTATCGTTGGACATCCAAAATGCCTTCAACAGCCTTCCCTTTGAAACAATCCTAGAGGCACTCCGGTCTCATGGAGTGCCTCCGTATCTCGTTAGGCTGTTGGAGGCATACCTCCAAGACAGATTCATCCTCTGGGAGGGCGGTTTCGGCCAGATCTCAGGTAGGCGACGTGTCGTGTGCGGTGTTCCACAGGGTTCGGTGCTGGGTCCGATCCTGTGGAACATCGGCTATGACTGGCTCCTCCGCGAGCCAGTCCTGCCCGGGATGGGGGTGATCTGTTATGCCGACGACACCCTCATCACGGCCCGTGGCGGAACCTACGAGGAGTCCGTGGAGTTGGCCAACGCCGCGACGGCGTTGGTCGTCGAGAGAGTTTGCCGGCTAGGCTTGAGGGTCTCCCCAGAAAAGACGGAGGCCCTCATGTTCCACGGACGACGTAGGCGACCGCCGCGGGACACGCACGTCGCCGTCCAGGGAGTGGCGGTAGCGGTAAAGGCCCAGATAAAGTACCTGGGCCTTGTTCTAGATGGAAAGTGGGGTTTCGGGGCACACTTTACCCAGCTCGCCCCGAAACTGCTAGGTGCCGCTACCGCCCTGGCCAGATTGTTACCCAATGTGGGAGGGCCGGGCACGGCCTGCAGAAAGCTATATACTGGTGTCTTGCGGAGCATGGCGTTGTACGGTTCCCCCGTGTGGGTCGACGCGCTCCATCGGAAAAACAGGACCCTCTTGAGAAGCTCTCAGAGGGTCCTGGCGGTACGGGCCATACGGGGTTACCGTACGGTCTCATGGACAGCAGCGACACTGCTCGCGAGCGACCCGCCTTGGGAACTACAGGCGGAGGTGCTCGCGGCAGTGCACCGTTTTCGGCAAGACATCAGGGATAGAGGAGAGAGGCCGTGTCCGGCGGAAATAAAACGAGTCAGGGCCTTGGCGACCGAGGTCCTGCTCGAGCAATGGGCTGATGACCTGAGGTCCCCAGCAGCTGGAAAGGAGACGGTGGAGGCGGTCCGCCCCCACCTGGTTCGTTGGGTCTCAAGGAAGTTTGGGACCCTTACGTACAGGCTGACGCAGATACTTACCGGGCATGGCTGCTTCGGTAAGTATCTGCACCAGGTAGCGGGGCGAGAACCGACCCCAGAATGCTCAGAATGCGGCGCACCCTCTGATACAGCAATCCACACGCTGGTGGAGTGCGCCGCTTGGGGACCTCAGCGTCATCAGCTAGAAAGCAGTGTCGGTCCTGTGTCCTCGCTCCAGCAACTGGTAGGAGCCATGCTGTCGAGCGAGGACGGATGGAATGCGGTTGCCTCCTTCAGTGAGACAGTCATGTCCCTGAAGGAGGCCGCAGAGAGAAGCAGAGAGGAGGATGCGTACGCGGACCCCATCCGACGACGGCGGACTGGCCGTCGGAGGCGTCGCTACGCACACCTCCCCTCTTAGAGCCATCACAGGGGGCCGCGGGAAATGGGAGAGCCCGCGGACTTCCCCCCCCTGTTGATGAAGCAGGGCACCTTGCCTTCGGGGTGTCCTGAAGTTTAAGCCAAGCGTAGGGGCGTCACGAATGTAGTAGCAATGCTCTAGTTCTCGTGGCGCCCCGTAAAAGCGCAAGGAAGAGGCCCAGGTTTAGGTTTAGTGGGTAGTCTGGCGGTCCGACGTCTCGCGACAGCTTCGCCGCGGCCAAGCCAGCGTGCAGAGCAGACCGTCAGGAGTCCCACACACCCCTCGGATCACCCCTTCTCCCGGGGCCCGAGGCAGTGTCCAAAGACATTCCCCCTGGGTTATCAAAAAAAAAAAAAAAAAAAAAAAAAAAAAAAAAAAAAAAAAAAAAGGTTAGGTTAGGTTAGGTTTTTTTTTTTTTTTTTTTTTTTTTTTTTTTTTTTTTTTTTTTTTTGTCGTTTAGGCTCCTGCTTAGGGTAAGTGCAAGAGTTCATTATCTATTTTTTCTTTTTACTCTTTATTTAAAGGTTTACAATTTTCTACTTTAACTAAATTATTCTTACTCTTATGTATTCTACCTATTTCTGTTGTAGTGAAGCTACTTGTTTTCTTTATACTTTCGCATGCATATACAAGGTAAATAATTTGTAAAGCCGGGATCTGGGTCTGGTAAGTGATCAGATTGGATTATGTTGGGTTTGATTGGTTCTGGAATAATTACTACTAGGATTTGGTTAGGTGGTTGGTTATAGTTGGAAGTGTGTTGGGTTACATTGGGAGTGATTTTGGTACAGTTTTGGATATAGTTGGTCTTGGTTGGAGGTTACTTAGGAGTATTTTACAGATTGGTCTACTCTGAGGATTGGTTGGAAGTATGTTTTGGGTTGTTTTGAATTGGAAATTGTCAAATGGGTGTTCTGGTTAATTTGGTTCGGGTTGGGTAAGGTTTTACCATGGAATGTTGCAAGGTTGTTTAGGGTGGTTTTTTCTGGTGGGTGGGGTATTGATGCGGGTATTATTTATTTATCTCTTAAGTCTATTTACAGCTTCTTACTTATCTTACTTATAGGTATTACATCTTAGATTACTTAATACATTTCTTGCACATAATTAAACTATATGCTAGTATGCTGCAGGCTGCTGCCTTGCAGGTTTCTTTATATTCTATGTACTTCCTTAACTAAACAAATATATTTCCTTTTAATACTATACTTTGACGCTGCTGGATCTTATACTGCAGTATAAGTCTGGAGTGTCACTTAAGATACATTCATTAATACTAAAGTTTTTGTACTGGTTATATATACTGTTCTATCTAGCTAATTTTGTGTATATTTTGTGTTTCAGGTCGCCTCTACTCACCGGGAGCCTGCTGACTATGCGTAAGTATGTTGTTTGTTTGGTATATTGTTGTGTACATATTAATTTGCGTGTGTAGGGTTTATGTGCTTGTTTTTGTGTACTTGCAAAACCGCAAACTTTTACATTAAAAGTTGCAAAGTTTTTTAGTACTGTGTGTTTGTATTTGTTTACCACGTGTGTAGTTTGAATCAGTGTTAAGTATGTTGTGTTGTTGTGCATTGCGCACTGTGTGTTGTGAGTATATGTTTGTGTATTCCTGGCAGGTTCCTGGTTTGGGTGTTAGGAGATCTCCAAATAAGGTGATACTTTGGAGAGGTGACCCAGAGCCAAGCGTGGTCGCCGGTTCCACGCACGATAGCGGAATCGTTGGCCGTACCTCGTTGTCGATTATAGTGGTGCTCAAAGATGTTACGAGTTGTAATACTGTGTATCAACGAGGCACGACTTCCGATCCATTACTATTGTGTTGTTCCCGGCGACTCGCTTAGCTGTAGGCCACGGATTGGCGCACTATGGTGTCCCACCTAATCCTTACAGGACATTTTTCACTAAATGCATTGTGCATTGCCTCCGGTCCTGTACGTCTCTCATTATTGCAGTTGATGCACTTAGGTGGTGCGCCGACGATAAACTCCTCACATTCCTTCTTGGTGTGAAGTCCCCCACAGTGGCAACACCTTGCCTCGGTTACCTCGGTACACATCTTCCTACCGTGTCCGAAACCTAGGCAAAGTGTGCACTGGGTTAAAGGCGACCTATCAGAGACCTGCAAGGTCTGTAAGTCTATCCTCACCGTTCCTGTGGCTGTAAACCTCGCCCAGAGTGCTGATGAGACCTTGAATATTACTTTGTGTGTATGCGGGTTTCGTCCCCTGATCTTGTAGGCAATTTCCATCCAGGCGTCTTCCCCCTCAAGGCCCTCAAAAATCTCCTTGTTTTGATTTCTGAGGGCCCTGTTGAGGTCGTCGTCCGAATGTGCCCTGAGGACACCCGTAACCATCACCATGGGTTTTTTGTTCGTGATGTCTTCTGCAACAAGGTCTTTTCTTCGCTCCTTCAGCATTCTCTTGAGCTTCTCTCTCTCTTCCACGGTTCTACAGCTAACGATCACCTTGCCCTCTCTCGCCTTTCTTACCTTCTCCACCTCAATTCCCCCGTTGGTCGCGTTTAACGCTTCCCTAATGGCCTTAAGCGTCGTTTCGGCCGTCTGGATGTTATCGGAGTCTGTGGTGGATATTGTTACTGAGTGTAGCGTCCTAAAAGTCTTGGGATTAATCCCCGACTTCTCGGCCGCTACACTGGCATAGGTGCGTTTTGGATTGCACTCCGAGGCTACAACGCTGTGCTTTTGAATAACCTTTTCAAGGTTATTCGTACTCACCAGGTTCCTCTCTAGTAGCTCGGAGTGCTTCTCCATTTGTTCGGTGAGGATGGCCCATCTTCTGCCAAGAGCCTCCCTGTCCTCCTCGTCCATAGGGAGTCCACTCCGCAGTGGGCTCTTTATGTCAGCCTGCGTTTGCACGCTGCAGTAGATCTTCTTATCTTGTTCGCTGGAGCCCTTCCCCACTGCGCCCGATAAGGCCTTCCCAAGGTCCGCGTCTGTCTCCTTCAACAGGTCATACAGCCGGTCCGTTGCCTGCTGTATTCCCTGTTTTATCTCTGTCTTGAGATTTCGGGAGGCATTTAGGTGGTTCTTAAACGCGACTATGCATCGCCGAGCTTCGGTCATTCGCGTTCCTCGTGCTGCCACGTCAACAGTCTCCTTTGGTGGCGTACGTTTTACGGGGGTCTTTTTCTCTTGGTTGGTACCACTGATGCCGGCGACTGTATGTGTAGTCCTACCTTGGGGTGGGGAGAAATTGAGAGACATTCCCTTCTGTTTACCCTTTGGCGGGCTGTAGCCGAAGGGGTTTGCCGGTTTTATTACCGACAGGCCCTTCGCCGCATTCCTCTTGTTGATCCGCTCCAGTTGTTCAGCTTCTTTGGCTTTTTGCCTTGTGTACTCTTGGAGTGGTTGAGAGGGGGATGAGGGGGACGGAGTATCCCTGGTCCTGTAGTATCCTTTTTCCTCCCTTTCCCTTCTTAATTCCCTCTCCGCCCTTTCGAATACCTGATCTGGGTCTTCGTCGTCGTCGATCTGGTAGTATTGCTCCAGACTGGCAGGACGGTTCCACTCCTCTTCTGGTTCTGGCGAATCAGTGACAGTGGGGGTTCTCTGTGGCCCCCTTTTCGAGGCTTTTGCTGGAGTGCGGAACATGTTGTCAGAGAAGGGGTAGCTGTCCCTAGATGTATCCTATTCTAGTGTGAGATTAAACTAATCAATTGGCGCAATAGCACACAATTGAGGGGTCAATTAATAAAATAAATAGAGCAATATATATTGAACCAGTCAAATGTAAAAAATAAAATAAACAATAGTTTAATTGTCGAATAGTATTTTACAAAGTCCTTAAAACTAACTTAAACTAATTACAATTTGTTTTTCAGGTACCCCCGAGGAGGCGCCCAGCGTCAGGAAGAGGAAAAGGACAAAATTAGGACAAGGTAAGTGTAAGGTAAGTTTTTTTATTTTTGTTTGTGTGTAAGGTAAGTATACCAGGGGTGGTCAGGAGATGTTTGTGTGTGTGTTCTGATAGTTTTTTGTGTAAGGTAAGTGAGGTAAGTGTGTGTGTTCCCAAGGTAAGTGCCTTGGGGACGTGCGTGTATGTTACCGTGTGTGTAGGTGATGTGTGTAAAGTGTTTTTGTGAGGTAAGTGAGGTAAGTGTTTGAAAGTGGCTATTCTGCCAGGCCCAGGTTGTTGGTCTCGGCGAGCCGAACACGGCAATACCAAGTTCGGCTATCCCAAGTCCAACAACAACTGAGTTACAGGCAGACTAGTTTGAGGGGGAAGGTAGGGGTTAGGAGGGGGGTCCTGTTTGTAGAGCTCGCGATGCCGAACAAAACAAGCCCAAGGTCGACCACCTTACGTGGTGTAGTGCGTCTCCAGTAGTAGTTCTAAATTTTTAGAAAAACGTGTCTAAAGTTAGAACTTCCGTTTTTCGGTCAATCAGAGCCCAAAAATGGGCGTGTTTGGGCTCGCTTTGAAGGGCTCGTCGAGTTCTAACAGATTTTTGCAAAAAATCACGTCAAAATTTTTGACTTATTTTTTAGGCTTAGTCGATAGCGGAGGGTCTAGGCTACTGTCTGAACCCAACCGCGATCTCGTACGCTCAATAATACCGGAGATATAGCCTTTTAAAAATTTCCAAGATGGCGGACCAAATGTCAAATCGAAATTTTGAATTTAGATATCTCCGGTCCTATTTGTCCCAGAGCCCTGGTGTTTGGGTTCTTCCGTGTGCTTTTGGGGTCCTCTATCTGGCTAGACAGGAATCTAGCCTAAAAAATAGGTCGAGAGATATCCGGGATTTTAGTCCCGGATCCGATGCTCCTGAAGGAGCTGTTGGCGGGAGAGAAAACCCCACCGTCGTGGGACAAATAGGTTCGGAGATATGCCGGTTTGAAAAAATCCAAAATGGCTGCCAAAAAAGTCAAAGTCCGGCGAGTTTCGGCTATATCTCGGTCAATATGCGTCCTATTGACGCCGGATTTGGACTGGGAGTATTCCCAGGCCGTCCTGCACCCTGCCCAATGGCTGGTCCAAAATAAAATTTTTGACCCTATTTTTCTAGTCAGTCTGAAAGAGTAGCCCAGGGCAGCAGCAACCCTGAAAACCCTATCTTTCTAAGTTAAATAGCCGCTGAGTTATACCAAAAAGAAAATTTTCAAGATGGCGGCCAAAAATGATGAAAAATTTTGAATCTTGATTTCTCGGCCAATTATTGACCGAAAAATATTGTTCTTGGGCTCAAACTCTTCGTCTAGGTGAGGCCTAGACGTTGCTGCCGCTAAAATAATTTTACAACTTATATTTAATGATTTATTTACAAAAACGGGCTAAAAAATCGATATTTCCGTATCTATCGGTGCTAAAATTTCCGAAAAATGTCCAGTCGACGCCTAAAATGTCGCTCTATAAAGCTACTAAATAAAATAATTTTCCCCAATACAAAGTTTGGGAAAAAGTCAAAAAATTTTGAAAAATCCAGTTTTTGGATTTTTATTTAAAAATTTTGGTCTAACAAAAAATGGGTTTTGATGCGGCCGGGTAGAGCTCGCCAGCGCGCTTCGAACTACAATTTCAAAACCCACGCGCCGTAGATAGATCCGGAGATATTTAGGGTCAAAGTTTATATTTCTAATTAAAAATAACTTAAAACTAACTAACTTAAAATTCTGATGAGACCGGATTTGATGTCTTCCAGATGGTGTCTTCGTTGGTACCTAACCTCATGCAAATCGCTCCAGTAACGGCGGAGCAATTTTGAGGTTAGGTACTTGTTTTTTTGATGATGACAGGTCCGGGTCTCCACCGATGGCCGCGAGTGGGGCGTCAAACGACGCGTCTCAGCAAGGCGCAGGTGGCTACCGCGGCGGAATTTTGAAGCTGGTACAAGTTTTTTAAACTGGGGCCGAAAAACGAAAATGACTGAAAATTTTTGCTGGTTTTTAATTTTTTAAAAAATAACTATGTTTAAATCTAAGGTTGTATCTGGCAAAGTTTTTACACTTTTTTGAGCACTATTAAATGGTAATTTTTAATTTCCAAAATGTTCCAAAATGGCGATTTTCGTACCACGTTTTTTCACAAATGTCTAATATTTTTGCGGTAAGAATTGGGATGTCACGGTTTTCGATGTGGGGGCCTGGGGGCACACGAGCCCCACCAAAGCCGCCCAAAAAACACACACCTCACCGATCTGGTTTTCCCGGAAAAAATTCCCAAAGTTTAAAAACTCAGTTTTTCTGGAATAACTTTTTTTCCCAAAGTGTTGGGAAGTCACTGTTGGTATCACTAGATGCGCCGCACTTAGCCGCACACAACGATGTATCACACTTGTATCTAACTGCAGAAAAACCTATTTTTCTGAATTTTTTTCCGCGGAGCTTTGAAAAAATCGACCGATCTCGGACGCGTTTCGATCAGGGGTTAGGTTAGGTTAGGTTAGGTTAGGTTAGGTTAGGTTAGGTTAGGTTAGGTTAGGTTAGGTTAGGTTAGGTTAGGTTAGGTTCCAGCGTCGAGGACACGGTGCTGCATACTCTGCAGGAGTGTCCGGCCTGGGACGAGGAGCGCCGTGTCCTCGGCGCAAATATTGGACCAGACTTGTCGCTCCCGGCCGTGGTTCAAGCCATGGTCGGGGGCCAAACCGAGTGGGACGCCGTCGCCTCCTTTTGCGAGGCCGTCATGTCCGCAAAGGAGGCGGCGGAGCGGGAGAGAGAGCGAGCAGCCGTGCTCCTCTCCCGCCGCAGTAACCGGTCCCGGCGCCGGAGAACCACCAACCTCCGGCCGCCGTGAACACGCGGCGCGGGTGGCGGCCAGGGGAGGCCATGAGACCGCCACTCGCACTAAAAGCCGCCGAGGAGGGGGCGCGTGGGTGCCCGCGCGCGCCCCTCTCAATTGAGTACGGAGAGGCCTGCCCAACAACAGGGGTGGGCCCACGCCAGCCGGGGTCGCGGAAGTAAAGCTCACGCATATCCCGCGACCCTGGCACATGGCGTCAGGTGGCACCAAGGGGTTTTAGTGGGTATTCCGGCTACCATCAACCGGCGAGTCCCACACTCCCCCGCCGAAGTCTCCCCCGGCGGGGGGTCCGCAAATGGATTTCCCCTTGTAAAAAAAAAAAAAAAAAAAAAAAAAAAAAAAAAAAAAAAGGTTAGGTTAGGTTAGGTTAGGTTAGGTTAGGTTAGGTTTTTTTTTTTTTTTTTTTTTTTTTTTTTTTTTTTTTTTTTTTTTTTTTTTTTTTTTTTCAGCTTTTCTAGCCCGGGCGAACGAGATATACCCAGGTCCGTTACTGTCTAAGTTTTTACTTATATATATAAAAAAATACAAGGTTTATGGATTGGATATGGTTGGAATGTTAGTTGGTTATTGTTGGCTTATGTTGGTTAGTATTGGTTTTATAATATACTTACTTATACTATATTTTTATTGCTTTTATATATATTTAATAGTTCTATATGCCCGAGCGCCCGCGTTGCCTTCCCTGGGTCAAAACCCCCGACTCGGTTTGTGTGTGAGCCAGTTGTTTTGGCCCAGGAGAGATGATCAGACACTCAGACATATATTTCCCTAATGTTTTCCCTATCTACTCATTAAATATAATATACACTTACACATACTTACATATTTGGGAGGATTGTGTGGCTAGGGAATTTCTTTATTTCTTTATTTTTAAAAACTTATTACTAATACATATTGCTTCTTAAAATTTAGTACCTCATATTAAATTCCAGATGTTTTATCTATACATTACTGTACAATTAGTTTCCAAAACATATACAATACAATTTTGTTTCTAAAATTTAAGTTTCAAGTATTTATATCTAATTAATGTATATATATATATATGTATGCTATAATTTTTTAACAACTCTATATCTATTACAGTATTAACTAACTATTTTTGTAGACAGTTATTTGTTTATATTTGTATTTATGCTGCTGTGCTAAGGCAGCCAGTGCCTTCCCTCTACGTAGTTGGTGCTTATTCCTAATACAGTTTTGTATATTAAAGTGCCTTACTTCTATTGCAAACACTATCATCAGATATACTACAATATATTGATGTAGTGTCTTATACATACTATTTAACTATAACTATTATACTATTGCTGTTCAATATACACATATTTCTTGGTATTTTAATTCTATATGTATTATTGGTTTCAGATTTGTTCACCACTACGTGATGGGAACCTGTGATTTGGTAAGTGTTTTGCTGCTATTTGCGTTAATGATTTAATAATGTATATATGTGTGTGTATGTGTGTGTGTATGCGTGTGCGTATGTGTGTGTGTGTGTGTGTGTTTGTGTGTGTGTGTGTGTGTGTGTATGTGTGCTGTGCATGTGTGTGTTTTGCTAGATAAGTGTATTACAAACAAACTGCTTTTAATATTAAAAGTTGTTTGTTTAAGTGTATTTGTACTTATTATTTATGCAGTGTCAATGTTAGCGTAGATGTATGTTTCTGTGTGTTTTGTGACTAATTGTGTATATCTTTTGCTGTGCAGTTACTAGATTTTGTGTGTGTCGTGTTGGTGAGTAGTCTGTCTCGCAGGCTCCCATCTCCATCAGTTTACTGTCGCCATGGTTGTTATGAGTCCTCTTCAAAGGGCGACATCGCCTTACGTTAGACGGGTCCAACGGTCACGCGCAAGATAGCCGAACCGTAGACCGTTCCTAGCTGCTTGGTGTTATGTCACAATCTTTCTTACCATTTGCTGTCTTGACTTTCCCAGCTAGGTCCGGTTTCCGGTCCATTACTATTTTGTCGTTCTCGTTGGTCCGGCTAATCATAGGCGACGGTTGCGCGCACGATCGCATCCCATCTTGCTCTTATGGGGCATTCTTCACTGAAGGCGTTGTGCCCATGATCCGAAAGTCCCTTATGGATGCAGTTCTTACATCGCGGCGGCGCGCCTACAATGCGCTCCTCGCATTCCGCCCTTGTGTGAGGGCCACCACAGTGGCTACACATGACCTGGGTTTCTTCACAGCGTTTCTTGCCGTGTCCAAACGCCAGGCACATGGTGCACTGGGTTAATGGCGACCTGTCCGTCACCTGCAAATTCTGCAGGTCGATTTTTACATGGCCCGCCTCGGTCAGTCTCCTCCAGATGGGCGAAGTCACTTTGAGTATTACCTTCTGTGTGTTCGGGTTTTTTCCGCGTATTTTGTATGCAACCTCCATACTTTCGTCGACCCTTTCCAGGCCCTCAAACACCCGCTTGTTTTGGTTTTTGAGGGCCCGGAAAAGGTCTTCGTCGGTATGGATGCGCAATACACCCGTTATCATAACCATGGGTTGTTTGTTGGCTATGTCCTCTGCTATCAAATCGTTACGATTTTTCGTCAACTTACTCTTCAGCTTTTCTCTCTCTTCCGCCGTCCGGCAGCTGATTATGACTTGCCCATTCTTTGCCTTTCTTACCCGCTCTACCTCCACCCCCCCATCCATGGCGTTTAACGCCTTCCTTACGTCCGTGAAGGTTTCACTGGTCATGCGGTTTTCTTTTTTGCTAGTTATCGCTACGGAGTGCAGCGTTCGGTAAACCGGTGGCTTAACCCCCGGCCTTGCCGCCGCCACACTCGCGTAGCTTAATTTTTGAGGAGCGTTTTCCACGCTAGGGCCTGTCCCGCATTCTTGAATAATCTTCTGGAGATTATTCATGCATTCCAGGCTCTTCTGCAAGAGCGCTGATTGCTCCTCCATTTTGGTTGATAACTTGGACTGACCGTCTTCAATTCTTCTAATCCTTTCGTCTTCATTTTGTTCCTCTGGACTCTTTTGCACTGGCTGCTGTTGTTGGGCTTCAGTCTGCACCTCTTTGCAGCTGGACTCTCGTTTGCCTGGGTCCTTCCCCGCTTTTCCCGCTTTTTCTTTTTCTTCCAGTTCTATCAGCGCCTCCCCCAAGTCCTTGTCGCAATAACAAAGCAGAGCGTATAGACGTTTGACTGCGTATACTACGCTCTGCTTTATCTCCGTTTTCAAGTTCTTGGAGTTGTTCAGGTGTTCAGTGGACGCTTCCAATTGTTCTTTGGCCTCAGATAACCGGTCGTATCTCTTGTTGTGCATGAGATTGTTTGTATTCGCCACTTTTCTAGGGGCCTCGGGTGGCGTTCTTTTCGTGAATGTCTTATTAATCACCGGTATTGCTTTGGGGCCATCGACTGCCTGTTTGGCTCTGCTAGCGGGCGGGGAGAATTTCAATGTCACCCCCTTCTTCGTCTGTACCGGTCTTGATGTTCTAGGACTGGGGCTTAGAGATGACACGGATGGACTGCTGTCAAACTCTACGTCCTCAAAGGCTATCGCCGGAGCTGACTGTTTCTGCTTAGCCGGCGTGCGAAACATCTTGTTAGTGTAGGAAGGGGTGTACTCTAGGTATAACTTAAACTAGAGGTGAGTCTTATACTAATCAACTTGCACAATAGTACAAAGTTGAGGGGGTCAAATATAAGAAATATGGTCTATGTGTATATTGAACCAGTCAATTATTAGTTGCTATTTTACAAGCAATTTTGTCACTTAAAACTAACTTAACTAACCGCTAACACAATAGTGTGGAGCGGAAATAAACTAATATGGGTCAAAAGAACCTAAGTCTTACAACTATACAAACGAATTGTAGTCAAATTATTTAAACAAAAATATAACACTAATCCTATTCCTACTGTTCCCTGTTCCAGAAAACGAGGTAGCCCCGCCAAGAGTCCTCTACAGCAACAGTTGTAGTAGGTAAGTCAATATTTCTAGTGTGTTTCTATTTTGTATAGTGTTTCTTGTTTGAATTTTATATTTAAATACTAATGTTTTGTTTTTAATGCTCTCTTTCCAGGTATCCTGTGTTCTATGTGTTTACGTGTCTATTTTAATGTTTATTGTGTTAATTTGTCTATCTTTGTTGTTTTCGCGTTCAGTTATTGAAATAAAACTTATCTACTTTTGTTTATGTCCTTCCGATGCCAAAGATGGAGATTTGGTATCGTGATTTTGTAAGGGGCAGTGAAATGAATAAATTAACAATTTTAATGATAGTTTTGTGTTTGTAAGTGTGTAGTATCTTTATTTATGTTTATTATATGTAGTGAGGTCTAGTCTGTACGTTGGTCTAGTGAGTATGCTTTATTTTGTTAGTCTAAACTGATTTTTGTATAATTGTTTAATCTATGGGAAATTAACTATAACTTTGGATTTTTATCACTAAATTTAGCTTTATAATGTACTATGTTACTTATGTTTGTTTGTCTGTCTGTCTAATAGTCTTTATTATTGTTTTCTTATTCCAAATATTGAAATAATCTTATACTTATACTTTTGTCCTTCCGATGCCAAAGATGGAGATTTGGTATCGTGTTTTTGTAAGGGGCAGTAAGAATGGATATTTTAATTCTATTTTGAGTATTTATGGGTGTGTAGTGTTATTACTTATGTTTAATTTGTGTGTTAAGGTCTAGTCTGTATGTCAGTTCAGATAGTTAGTTAAATTTGTTTATTTAATGTAATTTATGTGTACTTTTTAAAATGTATGGAAACTTTAAAATTTTTCTCAACTGTATGTGTATTTGTACTGTACTCTGTCTTGGTTTAACTGAGTGCCTTCAATTTAACTAGACTATGGCTCACAGGCCGTGCGTGGGTCGGTCTGCCGCTGCGCGCGAGGTTGACTCCCGTTCGCGAGCGTGTGCCTAGAACCCCTCGATCGTTCCGGTTGACGCGGGTTGGAACGTTCGGTCGCGTAATTCAAGTCGCGTTATCAGCGCTGATAAACTCGCGACTGTATGAGCGTCCACGGGGGGAGAAGAGCGGTGTGGGAAGGCGCGAGTAAATGCTCGCTGCTACTTTCCGAGCCGGTCGCTTCTCGCTTGGAATTTTGTGTTTGAGTACGTTTTATTAGTGTTTTGTGCAATGTCCTTTGGGTAGTTATTTAATTTGAAATTATATAATTAGTACTAATATGTAATTTAGTTAAATAGTGTGTGTGTTTATGCAGTGTCCAATGGAAATACTACTATGAAAATGTGCAAATGCCAATGTGCGAGTACGCCGATGTACGTAAATACTGGTGCAGATGTTCTAATATACTATTGTGTGTGTGCAAATATGCAAGTGTGCAAATGCGCAGATGTGTAAATTAGGAATTTGCGAATGTCCAATAGGTCTTTTAATTGTGTTTAGTTCTAATAGTTTTCAAAAGTTACTTGGGTTTTAGTATTAAATGAATTTGTGTACTCTGGTCTGTGTGTAAATGTATTTTGTACGTTTGCTCCGGTCTGTGTGTTAGTCTTTACCGATGGTATGTTCCGGTCTATGTATGCACGCTTTAATTTATTGAGTTTATTGTGTGTGTGATGTACTCTGGTATGTGTGTCAAATTTTATACGTTTGCTCCGGTCTGTGTGTTAGTCGTTCTGTGTGTTATAGGTTGATTATGAAAATGCCGGTATGCGATTGCGCGGATGTGTAAACTAGCAGACTTGCAAGTGTCCAGTGGGTCTTAAATTGTGTTTAAACCTAATATTATTAAAGACTGTAAGAGATAAAACTCGTTGAAAAGTAATATATTAATATATAAAAAGTTTTATAATACGATATTATATACGCGGCGTCTAAACAAATCTAGGTCAATGTCCCAGTGAATGAAGTTGTTTACTACAAAAATTCCTCGTGCTCAGTCGTGCGGAAATAATTGCCGGCTTATCTTCCTTGGCGCCGGCTGGCTCTTTTGTATGGAATAAATTATGCAAATGAGTCTGCGGTTTCTTTTGAATTCCCCGTGCTCAGTCGTGCGGAAATAATAGCCGGCTTATCTGACTGTTGCACCGGGCCCGCTCCTTTGTGATGGGTAATTTATGGTAATGAGTCTGCGGTTTCCTTTGTTATGTGTCGGCTGCCGGAATGTTGTTTTTATTACCCACCTGTTTCGTGAGAAACTTGATGGGGTCGTGGGAATTTCTTTTGTATTGAAGAATTTATGTTAATGAAGTTTGCGGTTTTCTTTGTTATGACTGGTGTTTTATTTTTATTGCCCACCTGTTTCGTGTGAAACTATGTGGGACCGTGGGAATTTATTTAAAGAATGTAGTTAGGTTAATGTACTTTGTATTATTATTACTTAAAGTGTTTTTATTTAGTTAACTATTTACGTGTATGTATGTATTATTGTTTATGTTGTTTTTCTACGTATGTGTGTATGTGTGTCTGTCTTTATTTGTAAGTGTGTGTGTGTGTTTTGTTCCCAGGATACCTGGAGTGGGGTGAGCAGTTGTGTTCCCACCGCTGGGCCGAAGACTGCGGGCGTGACGCGTGCGGTCCTCGCTCCGCGCGGCTGCTCCGGGGGCTCGGTGCACGTGCGGTCGGGCGGCCGGCGCGCTGTGAGCGGCGGCGACGGCGCGTAGATGTTTTCAGCTTATTCCCGGTTGCAAGGAGTGTGTTACTGGAATGTATGCGTTTGTCTTATTTATTAAATGCTCTCCTGTGCCTATATATTTATCTATGTATGTAACTTATGTAATTTATTTTATCTATATATATATGTATATATCTATTAATAATATGTGAATATTTTGTATTTGTATTTATAAATATATATATATTATATTATATATTTATATTATATGTATGTATGTGTATCTATCTATCTATCTCTATCTATATATATATTTTATTTATTTATAATTTATATGTTTATGTTTACTTATGTACTGACTGGTTTAATGTATATTTGTATCTTTAATTAATTATAAATATTTGTATTATATTATATTATTATTATTATGTAGGTTAATGTCTGTATAAATTTTTATTTATATATTATTTATATTATATATTTTAAAGTGTATGTGTTTGTATATATTTATGTATTTTTATAATGTAATGTAAGTTATGTGTACAATTGTAAAATTTATTAATGTGATAAATATATAAATATGTATGTATGTTTAATACTTATATCGTAGTTAATACGAGTTTTAAATAAATTTAATCTGTGTCTTAGCAATGGCGGGGCTAGTGAAGGTGGCGGCGCGTGACCTCGCTGCCGGCACAGGGCGTGAGCAGGCGAGCGGGAGGCGAGTGCGGGGCTCCGCCGTCGTCGCACTGACCCGATAACAAATATACTTCACGAGGCTGACTCTGCGCCTCGCGGGCGGTGGCGGCCTTGTGCGAGTCGACTGCGATGCCCCGGCGCTACGCTGGGTTCTGTGCGTCTATCGGAACTGAAACCTAATTATAAACAATATTTTCTTAACTATGTCTACTTAAATCTTACTATGTTACTATCTTAATTTCAATATATGTTTGCTAAATGAAAAATTAAGTTTTTGTTTTATTGATAATTTTCTTCTTCTTATATGTGAATACTTATTTAAATTTATTCCAAAAAGTTTTTGATATATCCTTTATCGATTTTCGAATGAACAATAGTAAATATATGAAACATTTACCTTTATATTTATATTTATAACTACTTTGTTGTTGTTAAAGTTTAAGTTTAAATTTTTTGAAAAGCGAAAATATTTTCTGTTTTCTAAAAACTTTTAAAACAGTTAGTTAGGAATACTAAACAATATAAAAGTGTATTCAAAGTGAAGTACACGAAACTGAAAGAAACTAAACATTAATTTAAAGTTCATAAAAATAAAATAAATTTCACGGGTGGCCCAAGGGAATCCGAAAACTTGTATAGCTGCCCAGCGCGGCTAGAGCTCTCGCCGCCTGGCCGCTTCACCGATTTACGTGTCTTGACAATTGGTCGCTTTGCTATCTTGACAGCGCCCAGCGTATCTTGATCCGTGGTCGGGATGTTTTCACTTGAACTCGCAGTTCTTGTAACACTGGTTTTATTGGAATTTCTGTTTTGTTCCAGGATAATTTTCAAAATAATTTTCTCTCTTCTTTTCTCCTTATACTAATGTCTCAGTGACACTCGGGGAAAAAATAAGAAGATGAAAAGAAAACTCTAGTCATGCAACTCCTGTAAAATACCTTAAGCTATTTTGTTTCTGCCTTGCGCTTCCTTTCTATTCCCAGGAAAAATTCTGGGAATGGTCCCTTTGTGTTCTCCGGAGTGCCCTCTATATGATAGCAGTCGAAAAAGTTGGGGTCACTCGATCGGAAGTGTGTCAAATTTTGAGTCAAAGTGCGGCGCACGGAGAATTCCGGCCGGCCGTATATATGTGTCCTCGGAGATTTTTCAGTTGGTAGTTTTCTTCCTTTCGCTCTGTCCCTCGCTCCCAGAAAAATCTGGAAACGGTGTCAAAAGTTTCTCCACTTAGTGCTCTATCTAACTGCAGTTAAAAAACTGGGGGTCACTCGATCCGAAGTGGGTCATATTTGTCTCCGAAGTTGGCAGGTCCGAATCTTGTTTCGGAAAGCACTAAGTTTTTCTAATTTTCGGCACTAATCTGACACTAAACGCGCTAGTAACACTATTTACAAATATACTAGGATATAATTGAACTATCACTAAAAGAAAAATAAGTAAAAACTGTGAAAATCGTAAAACATAAAAATAAATCGCGAGCGTAAAGATGTACGTGGGTGCTCTCAACCAAGGTTGGCGCAAGACTGGTTAGGTTCAGTTCCGGTGAAACAGCGACGCGAGGCAGTCGAGTTTTGTTCAATATCCCGGTTTTTTGCAGTTTTTCCGCACAATTTCCATTTTTGGAAAGCGATCTATTGCGAAATAGTTGTGTAGTGTTGTGTTGAGTGTATTTAGTTTCGATCCCGGCGAGGATTGCAGTGTTTTTGGCTATTGGGTGAGTCGCTGAATCTTTTCGCGCGCGCCTTCTACGCATTAATGCATGACGCAATCATAACGGTTAATTTCGTGTAATAATAACACGCCGAAACGTGGAACTGGTTTCGGGCGCGAGTGTGGGCATCCAATAATGGATGCCCATGATCCCAAACCCCCGCCTGGACTCTCGGGGGCCCCTTGCAAGAGGGGCCACCTGGAAGCGAAGGCGGGGTGGCTCGGTCCCGAGATTGGGGAAACGCGACGGAAGAAAATCCTGTCATCTCCAACCGTTGTTCGACGCAGCAAATCTGCTGCAGGTCTACCAGGCCGCCGGGCTGTTGCCGTTATCACGGCGACGGCCGAGGCGCCTGTCTTGCTAGGGCGGGCGGCGTCGGTGGTGGATCTGACCGCCGATGCCCCCCTCGGTAGGAATAACGTTATGGGGCCACCGGAAGGTCCCGTGACGCGTAGGCCCCCATCCGGCCGTGCGGCACGTAGTGCGGCACACCCGGATTTAGGTAGGAATACGCTGCGCGGATCGTTCTCGGCTGTTGACCTGGCCGTGAGCGATGCGCGCACCATAGACGGCGCCTTCGTATCACCGTCGGCTTCTGCACGAGCTTCACCCGTGCAGGGGTACGGCGGGTACGAGGATGGATTTCGCACACCGCTCTCGGGCAGCACACCAGACTCGCTGGATAGTGCGCTCGATGGTGCGGTCCGCGCGTTTGACCTTACCTGCCCTACTCCGCCTGCCTGTGACCTATCGGTTCACACGGCGGCCGGAATAGAGGCGGCAGGGGGCGACCGCCCCACGACGACGGTGGCATACAGCGCACAGGCCTCACCTGCGCATTTGCTACCGGTTTGCGACGTAATAGTACGCAACGTCGGGGACGATCGTTCCGCGAGCCCGGTCGATGCGCGAGCTTCACTCGCGTCAACGATCGGATTCGCAAATAGGGATCTTGTAGGCGCGGCAGCGGCGACCCCTTCGTCTTCCTTCCCTAATGGGATGGGAGTCGCTGTCGCGATGTCGGCGCCGGCGTGCTCGACGGCTGCGGCGACGGCGGCGGCGGCGGCGGCGTCCACGTCCTCGTCTTCGGCGGCAGCGGTGGCAGCGGCCACACCATGTTTCGCGCCCACAGGTTCGTCGTCTTCGGCGGCGTGTTCGATGGCGCAGACAACGTCTTCGGGGGCAAGCGTGCCCCCCTTATTGTGTACCCCGGTATTCGCGGCCGGATCGAGGTCACGGTTCTGGGATCGGTCTCGGAGCAGTGACGCCGATTCGGCGACCACGTCGGGTGCCTCCACCCCAGCGCGCGCGCGCTCGCCTTTGCGCCCCACGGGGGGCGCAACCGCGTCGGTCGCGTCGGCCGCGACCGCGTCCGTTCTCGCGGGTGCGGAGGCCTTCCTTCGCACCGAGGGGGGGAAAAGGGGCGCAAGGCGCGCAAGGCTACCGCGGCCAAATTGGCCGCGGCCAGCCGGTGCGCCGCCCTCGTAGGGGACGTCTCGTTGCTCGGCCCTGGGGAGCTTCGCCTCGCGGCGTGCGCCCAAGTGGCCGAGATAATTCAGATCGCCCAGACGTCGGGCAATCTGAAAGGGGGATACGTGCGTCGGCTGAAGGATGCCGCGAGCAGAGTGTCGGACATCGTCGACACGCTGGTCACGCGGGACCCGGAGGCCGAGGCATGGAAGCTCGGCAACGAGAACGCTCGTTTGCGCATAGAGGTGAATTCGTTGCGGGAGGAAAATCTTTCCTACCGCAAGGAATTTGAGGAAATGCGCAAGGCCCTTAAGGCCTCTGCTCCGGTAGCGGAGCCGGCGCCCGCCGTCGTGGCGGCGCCACCCCCCGCGCCTGTCAAGCGGAAGGCGCGGGCGGTCGCGGCGGAGGCAGCGGCGATTCCGGAATCGCCCGCTGCGCCCGTGGCGACTAAAAAATCGCGTCCGGCCCCCGCCGCGTTGGCGGGGCCAAAACCGACTTCCGCCGACGGGGCGGAGTCGGCCGCGGCGCCCGCCGACGGGGCGGGCTCGGGTTCGGGCTGCGGTCCGACAGTGGCACCCGCCGACGGGGCGGGTGCGGGTGTGGGTGCGACGTCCACCCCTCCGCTCGGGCTCAGCGGCGGCGGGTACGATGCGCTCTTGCGCGTCGTGCTCGACGCTGTTGCGCCATTAATCGACGCGAGGTTGGCCGCCATCGAGGACCGGCTGAACCCCGCGCCGACCCTCCGCCCGCCGCTTGCGGCGGACCGAGGTAAGGCGCCGGCGCCCAGACCGGCTCCTCGCGCGGCCGTCGCGCACGCGGCCACCGCGGTGGCCACCGGACGGCCAAGACCGGCCACGGCTGCCGCCGCCGTCCGTCGAGGTATGGGGGAAGCGAGTACCCCGGCCCCGATGGAAGTGGTGGTGGCGGCCCCGGCCGCAGGGGTGGCGGGCTCCCCACAGCCGCCGCCCCCAAACAAAAAAAGAAACACAGGGGAGGTGTGAGACGGACGCTCAGGAGGAAGCGGAGGGCGGAACGCGCCGCCGCCGCTGCCGCCCCTGTGGCCTCCGTCTCGGCCCCCACCCCTGTGACACCGGCTCCCAGGCGTCGGGCGGCGCCCGCGGCCGCGACACCGGTCGTCGCGGCCCCCGCCCCCCGCCCTCGAGTCGCCGTCGCCGTCGCGCCACCGCCGGCGCCCGTGGCCCCCGCCCCCACCCCCGCTCCCGAGGGGGGGCGTGGACCACGGTCGTCGGGCGGAAAAGGGGTAAGGGGGCGAGGGCCAACGGGCCCCCTCCCCCCCCCCAGGCACAAGCTGCTGCCCCTTCGACGGGAAGGAGGCAGCAACCGCGTAGGCAGGCTCCGAAGCCTGCCGCCGTCTACCGCGAGCCGAGTACGGCGGCAGTCGTCATCAAGCTGCTGCCGGACGCGGTCGCGAAGGGTGTCGGCTACCGCGACGTCTTTGCTAAGGCGAAGGCTTCGGGGGTGGTCGACATCACCGCCATGGGTCTCCGTGAGGGGCTGAAGGTGGTGCGGACCGCCAAGGATGGGCGCCTCCTCCAGTTCCAACCGGGACCGGAGGGCGCCGCCAAGGCGGATCGCGTCGCTGAGGCTCTTCGCGGGGCCCTTGCAGGGTTGGCCGAGGTCATCCGCCCAGTAAAGCGTGGGGAGCTTTACATATCTGGGCTGGATGACTCGGTCACTATCGATGGGCTGCGCGACGCGGTCGTGTGCGCCAGCGGATGCAGGCGCGACGACGTGCTCGCGAAGCACATCGGTGCCGGACCGGGCGGCCTGGGCGCAACATACGTGTTGTGCCCGGTCGCTGCCGCCAAGACCATCGCCGAACTGGGCTACCTCGTGGTGGGCTTCACTTCGGCGAGGGTCGAGGCAATGGAGGCTAGACCGATACGTTGTTACCGCTGTTTCAACGTCGGTCATAGCGCCCAACAGTGCCCGGACACGTGCCCGGACCGGTCCAAACTGTGCCTCCGCTGCGGTAAAAGCGGACACAGGATTCCGGACTGTAAGGCACGAAAACCCCACTGCGTGGCGTGCGCGGCGGGGGGCCTTAACGCTGCCCATCCTACGTTGGCGAGGTTCTGCCTACCTCCCTTCGTAAAGGGCAAATTCGTCCACTCGCGGACGAGACGAGGTGCGGCTGCAACTGCGGCGACGGCTGTGCAGGCAATGGACACCTCCAATGCCTAGTACACCCGCTACAGCGTTTTTTCAGGCCAACGTAAACCACTCCCCCACCGCCCAGGACTTGTGCCTGCAGGCGATGGCGGAGTGGCGAGCGAACTTGGCCGTTATCAGCGAGCCGTATTACGTTCCCCCCGCCGGCAACTGGGTTGGCGATCTCGACGACACGGTAGCGGTGGTGGCCAGGGCCGGATCTGGTACACCGCTTACGTGTCTCGAAAGAGGAAAGGGCTATGCGGTGGCGGAAAGCGGGAGTATCGTCGTCATCGGCGTTTACTTCTCGCGAAACCGCCCTCTGGCGGAGTTCGAGCTTCACTTGGACGCCGTCGGGGCTGCCGTTCGCAGATTGTCACCCAAAACGACTTTCGTGATGGGCGACTTTAATGCGAAGCACCAATCCTGGGGAAACGTCATCACGGACCCTAGGGGTCGGGCAGTTGAGGATTGGGCTCTTCAAGCCGGCCTCACAATATTGAACCAGGGGTCGGTCCAGACCTGCGTACGCGCACGGGGTGGATCGATCATCGACCTGTCATTCGCCACTCATGCGGCCGCCCGCAGAGTGACCGGATGGAGGGTGCTGGAGGAGGTGGAGTCGCTCTCTGATCATCGGTATATCAGATTTGAGCTAACGACCCCCCCTCCGGTCCGAGCCCTGTTCAACGTCGCCCCCCTCTCCTCCCGCGTTGGGCCCTTACCAAGCTCGATCCGGAGCAGGCCGAGGAGTGGGCATGTACGGAAAGCTGGGCCTACCCAGCCGATTTCGCGAATTTGGACACGCAGGCAGAGCACATGCGCAAGACCCTGACGAGGGTTTGCGACGCTGCGATGCCACGCGTCTCCAAACGGCAGCCTTCGTGCAGGCAGGCGGTCCACTGGTGGACCGAGGAGCTCGGCGAGATGCGAAAGGCAGTTCGCATCATCAGCCGCAGGCTCAAACGCTGCAGGGCGCGCCGTCCTCCGGACTATGTCGCGGAAAATGGACTCGTGGGAGAGTTTAGGGAGGCCAGAAAGGCCCTTTCGATTGCGATATTGCAGTCGAAAGCCCGGGCTCGGGCCGAGCTCCTCGAGACGCTCGATCGGGACCCTTGGGGGCGTCCGTACCGTGGGGCCCGCAACAAGTTGCGGCCTTGCACTTCCACGGCTACGGAAACGCTCGAACCCGAGGTGCTCCGTTCGGTGATCGATGGGCTCTTCCCGGATCCGGGGAACTTCACTCCCCCCAGTATGGGTCCACCCATTCCCGACACCCCCACGGACGAGGAGCCTCACTCCATCTCCGAGGGGGAACTCGACGTTGCCCTGGACCGGCTCCGGGGCAGGAAGACGGCTCCGGGACCCGACGGGGTCCCCGGTCGCCTCCTCTTCCTGGCTGCAAAACATCTACGCAGCCAGCTGCGGGACCTCTTCGAAGCCTGTATTCGCGCAGGTAGGTTCCCGTCGCAATGGAAGGAGGGGCGTCTGTGCCTTCTTCCCAAGGGAGGTCGAAGCCTCCCGACGATCCGTCCGCCTACAGGCCCATAGTGCTGCTGAACGAGGTCGCCAAGGTCTTCGAGAAGATCTTGGCGGAGCGGCTCGTGAAGCATCTAGACACCGTGGAGCCGGGGCTATCAGATACGCAGTTCGGGTTTCGGAGGAGGCGGTCCACGATGGACGCCTTCGAGACGCTGCGAACGGTGACGGACGAAGCTGTCCAAGCGAAGGACGTCGTTCTTGCGGTGTCGCTAGACATAGCGAACGCCTTTAACAGCCTCCCTCATGAGACGATCAGGGAGGGGCTCCGTGCACACGGAGTCCCCCCGTACCTCACGAGGCTGTTAGGCGAGTACCTGCGGGATCGACACATCCTTTGGGAGGGCGGTGAGTCCGTCAATCACGAGTTAGGTCGGCGACGTGTCGCGTGCGGCGTTCCACAGGGGTCGGTCCTCGGGCCGATCCTTTGGAACGTAGGCTATGACTGGATCCTTCGGGTGACGGTCAGGCCCGGGGTAGGGCTGATCTGCTTTGCGGACGACACCCTACTCACGGCACGCGCCGCGTCATTCGCGGAGTCCGTGGACGTCGCCAACGACGGGTTGGCGATAGTCGTAGATAGAATAGCTAGGCTGGGCTTGAGGGTCTCCCCCGCGAAAACGGAGGCCATCATGTTCCATAGGAAGTTTCGTAATCCACCCCCGGATCTGTCCGTTACAGTCCAGGGGGTGGCGATCAGAGTAGGGCCCACGATGAAATATCTTGGGCTAGTCTTAGACGGGAAATGGCTGTTCAAAGCGCATTTTGAGCAGTTAGTTCCCAAACTCGTGAGTTCCGCGGGCGCACTCTCAAGGCTTCTTCCCAACGTGGGGGGCCGGGGGGTGCGACGCGGAAACTATATTCTGGCATCCTGAGGAGTATGGCCCTTTACGGTGCCCCCGTCTGGTTCGAGTCGCTTCACCGCCACAATCGAACCCTGCTGCACCGGGCGCAGCGGGTTCTGGCCGTGAGAACCATACGTGGGTATCGTACAGTGTCTTGGACGGCGGCGACACTCTTGGCAGGCGAGCTGCCCTGGCCTCTCCAGGCAGACGTCCTGTCCAGGGTTCGTCGTACCCAGCAGGATGCCCTAGTTAGAGGACTGACCTTCTGTCAAGTCGAGATAGAGACGGTCAGGAAGCGGGAAACCGCTTCCTGCCTCGTCGACTGGTCTCGTGACCTCGAACACCCTGCGGCCGGCGGCTTTACGGTGGACGCAATCAGGCCACAACTGGAGGAATGGGTTAACCGCACTAGCGGCACCCTCACCTTCAGGACGACGCAGATACTGACCGGACACGGTTGTTTCGATCAGTATCTGTTTCGCATTGTGGGCTGCTTGCCTTCTCCGGATTGCCGACAGTGTGGCGCACCCGATACGGCGTTTCATACGCTGTCGAGTGCGCTGCCTGGGGCGCCGCAGCGTTTCGAGCTCGAGACAAAGTTAGGAGCCGTCGGATCGCTCGGCGACTTGGTAACGGCCATGTTGCAGAGCGACGACGCCTGGGATGCTGCGGTTTCTTTTTGTGAGGCAGTTATGTCTCTGAAAGAGGCCGCAGAAAGGGATAGGGAGCGAAGTCCTAGGGCGCGTGCTACGGTCTCTTCTCGAGGTCGCCGGCCTTCAGCCGGCACCCGGAGAGGCAGGTACGCGCATTACTTCCCTCCCTGAGTTAGGATCCGGAACGATGGGGGCCCTTAGCTACTAGGTCAGCAAGGGACTTTACACTACCCCCGTTCCGTAGTGGAGTGTGTTCTCCCGGGGCACACTTCAGCACTTTATGCGCTGGATCGACTGCTGAGTAACTATGTTCTACATCTCAGTCTTTCCTTCACATCAAAGCGCAGGGCCGCGAAGGGAGGAGGGGTTTTTTAGTGGGTATTGAGGTTGCTCGCCCGTGCGGCATCGCTCGGAGTCTCCACACTCCTCTGTGTAGTCCATGGCGGACGGAGCGCAAGTAGAGCATACAATTGCTAGCGTTACCGCCCCCGTGGATTCGTGCCGTTTCCTAGTGACGGCCCAGAGAGTGCGTAAATCGGTAGGCATTTTTCCCCGCCTCAAAAAAAAAAAAAAAAAAAAAAAAAAAAAAAAAGACTGGTTAGGTTCAGTTCCGGTGAAACAGCGACGCGAGGCAGTCGAGTTTTGTTCAATATCCCGGTTTTTTGCCAGTTTTCCGCACAATTTCCATTTTGGAAAGCGATCTATTGCGAAATAGTTGTGTAGTGTTGTGTTGAGTGTATTTAGTTTCGATCCCGGCGAGGATTGCAGTGTTTTTGGCTATTGGGTGAGTCGCTGAATCTTTTTCGGCGCGCGCCTTCTACGCATCTAATGCATGACGCAATCATAACGGTTAATTTCGTGTAATAATAACACGCCGAAACGTGGAACTGGTTTCGGGCGCGAGTGTGGGCATCCAATAATGGATGCCCATGATCCCAAACCCCGCCTGGACTCTCGGGGGCCCCTTGCAAGAGGGGCCACCTGGAAGCGAAGGCGGGGTGGCTCGGTCCCGAGATTGGGGAAACGCGACGGAAGAAAATCCTGTCATCTCCAACCGTTGTTCGACGCAGCAAATCTGCTGCAGGTCTACCAGGCCGCCGGGCTGTTGCCGTTATCACGGCGACGGCCGAGGCGCCTGTCTTGCTAGGGCGGGCGGCGTCGGTGGTGGATCTGACCGCCGATGCCCCCCTCGGTAGGAATAACGTTATGGGGCCACCGGAAGGTCCCGTGACGCGTAGGCCCCCATCGGCCGTGCGGCACGTAGTGCGGCACACCCGGATTTAGGTAGGAATACGCTGCGCGGATCGT
>CM022527.1:6641600-6799100 GCA_012273795.1 Dendrolimus punctatus
GATCATCATGAAACTTTGTACACATATTCTTGGAGGTATCAGAAGTAACGTAGGATACTTTTTATGAAAAAAAAAATTATTCCACGTGGACGAAATCGCGGGCAGAAGCTAGTATATTATAAAGAAGAAATATTAGTATATGTATTTTACAAATAAACTTGCAATCTACTGGACCAATATGAAAAATTCTTTCATCATTCAAATGCTACATTATCCCTGAGTAATACAGATTATATTTGTTATTAGAAAAAATTCAGAGTCCCTACTAAAACTTCAATAATGTAACATAAGGTGTTAACATCAATATTTACAAAATACTTCGCGATACCATATGTCCAACAATTGTAGTTATGTTATGTTAGTCACTATCAGTACTTTCTTACATTTTAAAAGTTGACAGAAACGCTGACCAAAAGCCTTTCTTATTCAAGCCTGTTTCAATAACTATAGATTACTTTTTGAATTTTTAAACAGACTTTCTATATAAAAGGATTTATGAATTTGTCAATTGTAAATATCAATTTAACAAAATACTTGGAGATGGAATCGGGTTCAAGGTTTTGATGGACTTTTATGTGTCTTCCCCTTGGGTCCTGGGATGGTTTACATTCACAATTAGACCCGGTAGATGACACTGGAATCTGGTTTAAGGTCTTTATTTTTCAGCGCAGGACAAAATCTGTTGGGACCACTAGTATTCAATGAGATCATGTTTAATTGATGTATGACAAAAAGAATATTTTGTGGAAAATCAACAGTTTCTCTTGGTTTTCCGTATAACATTCCTTTACAGAAATTGATTCAGACAAGCTACATTATGATTTGATATATTATACAGATGTTTAATTTTCAAAATTAGCTAATTCGATTGCTGGCAAAGAAAAATTGACTTTTGAAAAACATTAAATTAAAGGATTGACCTTACACATCTATATAATTTTCCTACTTATAAAATCGGTACTTTTCAAGGAAAAATCCTGTTATATACAATCACTATGAAAAGGTTTGTCATCTTAAAGCTGACTTTTGCTTGCATGAGTTTGAGAAAAAGTACTGCCAACTTTTTCATAAATGTTACATTTATAAAAATAATAAATAAAGAAATGTGTAAAGAGAAAATTGCAATGCTGACAATGACAGACACTGAGATTAACAATTGTTTAATTATCAGAGACAAACAGGATGTAATGTAACCATTACAGTTATCATAAATCTTAAAACCAATAAAAAGATTTTAGATGTGTAAACAATCTTCTTAGACAAGATAGAATATTAAGCAACTTTGATTTAAGTATCTACAAACTTCATTGATATGAATGAATGCATATGGTTGATGATATAAATGGATGAATCTTTATTTATAAAAATACAGGCAATGTTGTTGTATAAGATGCTAACAAAGTCAAACATTCCCACTATATTACTTATTGTCAAACAATAAATCATAATTTTCTGTGGAACAGTCTGTTCTGTGACTCAATTTGAAAACTGGTGAAACACTTCATACCAATACATAAACTTTAGTCAAATAATTGAATCTGAAGAACTAATTAAGGTTTTTTTTACTTTTTTGTCACCTAGTTACAGAACCATGACAACACATTTTAGAATACACCTAAAACTGAAAATATGTTAAGTTATAAGTTTGAGAGAACCTAGAGATGTATAGTTACAAGGTATAGAAAAAAAACAGCCAATGTTTTTTTTTAACAAAATCTTTGTCAAATGTTAAAATACAATTAAGACTTTTCACCTAAATAATGGTACTGAACAAAGTCTATTGTCCCTTTGTATTAATGTTAAAACATTCATAAATTTAGATTGTTACTTTGGATGTGGGCCAACTGTACTTTGTGAATCAAAAAAAGGGAATGTTACAATAATGTGTCCAATGATATGTTCACTTAAGTTCATCCAGAAATAAGATCACCTTCTTATCCAGAAGGTGATCTGATAGTCTGGGCATCTTAACTTCTGTTGACAACTATATAGGTCTAAAGAAGTATAATAACTTCTCTACGGAAAATCCTTGTGCAATAAAAATTGTTGATACAAGTCTTCAAGCCAAAGGATCCATGTAAGAATGCAGAAACTATCTCAGTATAAAGGCAATGTTTTTTGTCCCAGACCTTGAAGGTATTCAAGCACAGAGTTGCCTGACAGAACTGCAATGTATTGCATCAATATGTGTTCTATCTTGGTTATAAAACTATGTACACCTGTTTTTGCCTTACAAACATCCTAAGCCCCATTGAGTAATGCAGAACAAGAAATATAACATTGCATTTATTGTTTCTTTATGTGGAAAAAATACATGCATTCTCCATGGTCTTCCACACTAGATAATCTAGATAAACAGAAGAACCATATCAGGAACTCCCTTACGAAATTGCAGGAGTAGCTTATATTGGTATAGCCAGAATAAAAGGAAACATTCAACACATGTCCTCATTACATGTGGACAAAGGTTTACCTGATACTTTTAAAATCTCCCGTAAATCACTACAGGGTTGCTTGAAAGAACGATTTGACGTCGGTAAAGGATGATATGAATGTCAATTGTCATTCAATAATGATGATGAAATGAAAGAGCCAATGGGAATAAAGGAGAAAAGTAGCAAAAGGGCATACTAACTCTGAAGTGAACATTAAGCATTTGATACAACAAAGTAATAAATACAAGAATTTAATTAAAACCTTTACACAAAACTTATTGTTATAATAGCAGTAATTATAAATGTTTTTTTAATACTAAATAAGCAAATTAAATAAGAAACATAAACATATAAAATAGGTTATTGTTATAAGACTTTAATGTTATTAGGAATATAAATAGAACTCTAACCATCAGCATTTGAGCGGCTGCCTCCAATGTTTGTATTGCTGAGTTATTCATCTTTATCGGCTTTAGCAATGTCCATAAAAATTAAAAGATGAACTGGAAATAATAAGCCCAGTATAGGCCTAGGCCTGCCTTAGGTTAATTATGACTATAATTGTTTGATACCCACATAGTTATCTCAGAAAATAAGAAAACTACACAAATTAGTACAGAAAATACATTTCCACAAATTCTGTTCTGTTCTGTATTTCTATTATATGTCAACATGTCATATGTCATGTCAATTTATGTTATGTCACCACCTCATTATGTTGTTTGTTTTTTAAATTTGCCACAAAGGCAGGCAAAGGACGTAGTCCATACATCGTTGTCAGTTGTATTCAATAATATGACATTACATACATACATACATAAAATCAAAGAGTTTAAGGAGAAATATAAAATAACATAAACTAGCATAAAATCACGACTGTTTTTTTTAATATTAATCTTTATATCTTATTAAACATAGAATAATATGACATTAAAAAGAATTAATAAAAATTTAAGACTATAACAAAGAGTACATTGAATGGCTATATTACCGATGTATACATATCATAGAGTATTTATACATTCAATGTACTCTTTGATAGAGTACATTTATATAATAGAAGTAGTCAAAGAGTATATTGAATGAAGTAGTATTTTTGTTCTTATTAGAAATATTCTACATCCGTAGATTTCGTGTTGCTACATGAAATAGATTTTTAAAGTAAAGGCATATAGGTAATTAAGGCAAAAGTCTAGTCACTGCCTAGGGATTAATGAAAACTTTGATAAGTATCTTTATTTTTTTGTAAATGAAAGCAGGAAACAGGGAGCAGAGGCACATGAGAAAGGCATTAGCCTGTTCATTAGAACGAGAGATGTAGTGTGGAACTACTTAATGATACTTAAAACTTTATTTTAGTAAGAGTATCAGACTACCAATTCTTAGTAAGTCTCTCACAGTTTAGAGCCAGTAAAAACTAATTCAAAACATAATTCAGTATGCTCTATTTTTAAAACATATTCTACCATGGTGATTGAGAATTAAATACAATTTCTCTTTAAAATAAATTTATTTTCTAAAGACTCAATTAGTGTGAGACTCTACATATATTTTTTTTTTGTAATTTTTGTTATGGTGAACAATAAAGTGTTGTCTATGTCTATGTCTATATTTACATAGTATCTCTTTCTATATTTTTAAGTCTTGTTTCTAACAATTCCTTATTTAATCTATGCATACACAAATACTGACCATTCAAAAACAACACTGGTATATCATGTCTATATAATCTCAACCACCTGATATTTTCTTTGTGTGTTATATCCACTTTTTGGATATTAATTCTTTTTTTGTAAGGTTCCAATTCTTCCATAGCTATGTCACATAGGCCACAAGGATCTTTAGTGTAAAATGTCAATACTGGGAGACCCACAGGAACCTCAGAGCTGAAATAAATTTAATTTGAGGTTCATTTAGTAATAAAAAATCTATTAAAATATAAAAATGATTTATTACATTAGTCAAGCATAAATTCTATTGGATACAAGTCTTTTTCCTTATTTACATGCAATTTTTATTAACATAACAATAAACCTCTTAAAGCTAGTAACAATAACTGTACACACAAACTCAGTAAAAATAAAAAAATATATAAAAAGGCACTGCTTTGCAAACAATAACAAAGTGGTTATATTGAAAGCTATCTCAAACAACTTACAGCTTTTCAATCATAATTGATGAAGCACCACCCCCACCATTACAAATGGAAGCAACACCTTTTTCACCTTTTTTTAGGGCATGGCAGAGGTGAACAACAATACGAGCACCAGACATTCCAATTGGATGACCCAAACTCACAGCACCTCCATGAACATTCACCTTTGAGGGATCAAGTTTCAACAGTTTTTGATTAGCAACAGCCACAACACTGAATGCCTCGTTGATCTCCCAGAGAGCAACATCATCTACTTTAACACCAGTTTTTTCTAACAATTTAGGTATGGCTATTGCTGGAGCAATGGGAAAATCAATGGGGTCACATTCTCCATCAGCAAACCCAACTACCCTTGCAATGGGAGTCACGTTCAATCTCTTAGCAGCATCAGCAGTCATCAAAACCATTGCTGCAGCTCCATCATTTAAGGTTGATGCATTGCCTGCTGTGACTGTTCCATTCTCTTTTTGGAATACTGTTGACAATTTTGTGAATTTTTCAAAGTTTACCCTTTTATATTCTTCATCTTCTGAAAATAAAACTGGAGGAGCTCCTCTTTTCTGTGGAACAGGTACTGGTACTAGCTCATCTACAAATGCTTTAGCTTCATAAGCTGCAGCACTTCTTTTATAACTTGAAATTGCATAATCATCCTGGTCTTTCCTTGAAATTTCTAATTTCTTTGCAGTGTTCTCTGCACAGTTGCCCATATGAAATTTATTATAGACATCAGTGAGACCATCAAAAACTATACCATCAACTAACTGCATACCACCATATGAGGTTTCACCTCTTTTCAAATAGAAAGGTACATTTGACATAGATTCCATTCCTCCAGCTAGTATTACATCTTGATCACCAGTTTGTAGGCCTTGTGATGCGAGCATTATGGACTTCATACCTGAAGCACACACTTTGTTCACTGTGGTACAGATTGTACTTTTCGGTAGACCTGCAAATATGACAGCTTGTCTAGCAGGTGCCTGCCCCAAATTTGCTGAGCACACATTTCCAATGTATACCTAAAAAAAAAAGTTATTTAGTTTCATTAACTATCCCTACAATAGTATAAATGTGAATGTAAGTTTGTCTGTTACACTTTCATCATGAAACTTTGTACACATATTCTTGGAGGTATTAGAAGTAACATAGGATACTTTTTATGAAAAAATAAATCCCACACGAAGTCACGGGCAGAAGCTTGTAAGCCTATAAATATTGCACATTTAGACTGCATCCCCAATTTTAGAGGAATGCAGGGAATACTTATTCAAAGCAGATTGGTGGATTTAACACTGGTTATATGGATTAAGAGGTTTCATAACAATGTTTTCCATCACCATCAGCATATGTTAACTGTGACAACATGCACATTAGAATAGGTTTTTTTTCTAATTGCCTCCATGCCAGGATTCTAGTCAAATAATTATAATATGACATGGGTGTGTTAGGTTTTACTTCATTAAACATACCTAACAAAATAGATTCTGAATATTTACATTTTTTTATTGTCCTAATTTCATTAATTTGGGCCTGTATAAAATATATATTAAGTAAACTATTTATTTAAATATAATTTTATAAACACTAAACTTGCTCTAACCAAGCATAATTTCATTAATTATACTGGTTTTATTAAACTATATAAAATAGCCTATATAAAGGAAATAAAATTCCAAATTTGGTTTTTATCAATACTTACTACCATAGGTGTTGCTGATAGTTTATCAAAATCAAGACAAATGACTACATGTTCTAAAATTGATTTCATCAAATATTACTGACATTGATTTTCATTAATATTAATCACAGATGGACCAGTTATCTAACAGTAATAATTTACAGTTAGAAACCAACTAGAACAACAAACAGGAAAGTAGGTGATTAAGTACCTCTTTAACTTCTTCTTTTGGAATGCCTGCTCTGTCTATTGCTGCCTTCACAGCAACTGCTCCAAGCTCTGATGCTGATAAGCTTGCGAGACTTCCTCTGAAAGATCCAATAGGAGTTCTGACGGCGGACGCAATGACAACATCATTCAAAGATATTTTTGTGGAATACGCTGCCATCGCTCGTAAGACCTAACAAAAGAATAAATTTAAGTTACAGTTAAGTTAAACAGTAATTTCGTTTAGGTTTATTTATTCTAAGTGGACTCAGCCAGACAGTATGTTAACGGTTCGAGTTACAGATAGCGATTGACGAGCTAAGTTGACGAGAGTCGATTGTCGAATATATATATATTTCACAAACCTTATTTGTTTGAAGCATTTTAATGCTAATAACTTTTGTTCCTTTGAAAAATAACATAATTTATTCTTTAAAACCTCTCTTTGAACAAAGTGTTAAATAATAGAGATGAACTGACTGCAACTGATAATAAGTTATCGCATATTTAATAAAAAAAACATCTACAATAATCTACATAAAACTTATGTATTGAAAATTGATTATCACAAGTTGAATCTTAACTCAACTCTGTAAGATTGACTTTAACTTACAAAAGAAATTAACTGGACTGGAATGCAAGCAAACTTTGACCCAATCGGAAAAATCTATTCATGCGTTCAAATAGTTAATCATTTTTTGCCAAAACTCGATATAAATATTTTATTAGATACGAAAAGTGAAATAAAATTAATTTGCTTACAAACAATTTTGTTTTTATCTTAAATTTTAATAATTATATTGATAATAATTAATTAGGATATGACCCAAAAACTTTATAACTTGACAAAATTGTCTTAAAACGGAACTAATTTTTCCCTACTAGCAATTCTCAAAATGAACATTTTATTTTAATATACAACACATATACAAATGCAAAGTTAAATCACAAAAATCCTGATAGCTTTATCTGTGCAGGAACGGAGAAAGAAAACAAATTCCTGCATCCGGGCAGCCTGTCGTAAGTGGTGACAAAACAACTCACAAAGATGTTAGGGTATTTGCCCATTTGGACGTCTACCCCTCTTAGTCTAAAGTATGCTGCCATAACCTTGAGTTGTGTTCTTGCATTTGTGGCCAGGTTCAAGTCTTCTTTCAGAGAGGGCAGCATATCGGCCTTGGTGTCACAAATGTCCATAGTCGATGGTAACCGCTTTTCATCAGTGGGCCTGCTGAACTCAAACAACAATGAAAAAAACCCATTTATTTTGTTTATAAGTGATATTTTTTTCTGTAACGAAGTGACAGCCAGGGTACGCCCATTGCCGAAATTCTGTGTTGCCTATACAAGAAAATTCAGTTGTTCAAAAACATATATTTACGTCTTTTTTTGACAAATAAGAGTTTGTTTAGCTTCTTTTATTCAAATAACTATTCTGTTATGCCCGATTTACATTATTCCAGTCCAGCGATCGAATCCAGCGCTGGATTGCTTACTGGAAAATATAAACCTGCACTGGAATGCACTGAATCCAGTTAGCATTCTAGTCCAGTAACTGGATTGGCGGTCTACTTTTTAATCCAGTGCAACTGGAATAATGTAGACGGCCAATCCAGTGCCATTCCAGTGCTGGCGCAGTAAACATGTATAGGTTGTTTTTGCTGATTTAAAAATGGTGAAGAAGTTATCTGAAGAGCAAATTTTAAAATTTGACAGTTTATACAGAGAATATCCTTGTTTACGGACATATCATCGGAAGATTATATTATTATGCTGTCATTCTCAATACCGGTGGGATCTTCTAACTTCAGTTGTTGCAAAAGCATTATCTACTGACCCTCTTTTTTTATCTCTTTCGCTGATCCGATTTCTCATCCAAATCTGTTCCTTTTTTCTTAGTTCCTGATCAACCTCATTAATAACTTCTTGTAGCAAGAGTAATTGAGCACGTTTGAAACATTTTCGAAACTGATCTCTTCTTGTCATCAAATCATTGTCACTGTAGTGTTCACACTTCAACGGCTTCTAAATAACTGGATTAATGTAGACGTTACAGATCCAGTCCAGCACTGGACTGGATTCTCGCTAGATCACTTGACTGGAATAATGTAAACCGGGCTTTAATCATCAAAAGGTAACAAAGCTCTTGCTTACAAAATTATAGTCAAATTCAAATTCAAATTCAAAAGTTTTTTTTCAAAATAAGTTCCACTGGAGAACACTTTTTGAAGGTCATACATATAGGTTAAAATTTAATTTTACTTCCTAGTCTATGTACACCGCTTCGCAAAGTGTTATTGCTGTTAAGGAGAAGAAGCGGCAAGAAACTCCCCAGCAACACGTCTAGCTAAAAATTGTTTTTCTTTATATTTGATGTTCTATTTTTTTATATTTAAGTATTTTTTTTTAAAGATTTTATACAGAATTATGTTGCAGAATAACTTTTGAAGAATTAATGGAGTTGTAGCAAACAGTGCATATTCAATAAGACAAAGCGCAATAAAAGGATAGAAAATAATTATAGTTATAAATATAAAGACGTAACGTAATATTTTTTTTTTGCAACATATCTCCATATATTCCTTACAAGTACGGCAAGATAAAAACGTTATACTCGTACAAAACACAGTATAAGAGGTTGAAGCGAGCTGTTATGTAAATGAAGTTTTGTCATTTAAATATTCTTCAATAGTGTAGTATCCCTTTTTAAGCAAGATACTTTTTATTTTGATTTTGAATTTTTAAGGGAACAACATTAACATCGTATTCTTTTACATTGGGCATAACAAACTTAACACATTTAGTTTTATTCGGATTGAGTGATAAGTTATTTACGGTAAACCATTTAGATATTTGGGTTAAGGCGTTGTTTACGTCGTCAAAGTTCTGTTTATTTCTGTCTACTTTAAATATAAGTGACGTGTCATCAGCAAACAACACTACCTCACACATATCATTAATAAAATATGGCAAATCATTAATATATATCAAAAACAAGAAGGGACCTAGAATAGAGCCCTGGGGCACACCCATAGATATGCCAGTCTCACGAGATTTGATATTGTTAATTTCAACGCTTTGGGATCTATTGTTTAAGTAAGACGACAGAAAATTGAGAGAATCGCCATAAATACCGTAATAATTGAGCTTTTTCAGGAGGGTCACGTGTTCAACGCAATCGAATGCCTTGGACAGGTCACAGAATACACCAATTGCATTCTGTGACGCTTCCCAAGCACCATAAATGTGTTTTAGAAGCTCAACACCTGCATCGTTAGTGGAACGACCTTTGGTGAACCCGAACTGTTTAGTATGAATTAATTTATTAATATTAAAATGTGAGAGCAGTTGATTTAAAATTATTTTTTCGAAAACCTTACTTAAGGTTGGTAAAATAGAAATTGGCCTAAAGTTGGAGGGATCGTTTTTGTTTCCACTTTTAAATATAGGAATAACTTTGCTAACTTTCATTAAGTCAGGAAATACTCCTTTATCTACACATCGATTAAATATTTGTACTAGTGGTAGCGCAATAGTGCATATTAAGTCACTTAATACTTTTAAGGATATACCCCAAAAGTCAGGTGTGTTTTTAATATTTAACGATTTAAACGTTTTTACAATATCACCTGTATCTGTATGATTAAATTTGAATGTGATATTACATCGATCAACGCACTGTGTCATCATCAGCTCAGCTTCCAGTGGTGATGATGACAAAGAGCTAGTTATTAAAGTTGGTATATCCCTAAAGTATTCATTAAATGTTTGTGCAATTTCAAAGTTATTACTAATGGTGTTATTGTTGATTACAAGTTTAATTGCATCATCTCGACGTGAACTCTCGCCGGATGCATCATTTATAACACTCCAAGTTGTCTTAATATTTGATGATTTTTTAATTCTGTTACTATAATATAGAGATTTGGCAGCGATGCACACTCTTTTAAAGGTCTTAGAGTACTTTTTAATATAGTGAAGGAAGTCTGGATTTTGATTAAATTGTTTTTCACTGTATAATTCATACAGTTTCATTCGACTTTTATATATACCTTTCGTAGCCCAATCACTAAACTTAAGTTTATTACTTTTGTTGATTATTTTGGTTTTAAATGTGTTTTCAAATTCAGCTTGTATAATGTCGAAGAAATTACTATACAAGTTGTTTGGATCTTCGCTGCTGAGATCCAAAGTAGGAATTGTTTTGGATAAATTATCTTTAAAGGTTCTTAAGCGATAATTATTCACTGGCCTACAGGTTAATTTAGAATTGATTTTAATACTATCAAAAGGTATTGATATAAACTGGCTACGGTGATCCGACCGTAGTACATCTAAGACTGATTTGTCGATTATTTCGCAACTACAAAATATATTGTCCAAACAGGTTGCTGAATTAGCAGTTATACGCGTAGGTTCATTAAAGACATGACAAGACATGATTGAACGATTTGAAAAGATTAATGATCTTGGAACGAGTTGATGACATTTCCAACAAATTAACATTAAAATCCCCACAAACTATAGGCAATTTATTAGATTTATTTAATTTTCTTAATAAGTCCTCCATTGTGCTTTGAAATACATTATAATCTCCTGTGGGGGGTTGGTAGACGCAGACAATTACATAGCGCTCAAGCTCAATACAGGAAACCTCCACAGTCCGTTCAACAGAAAGGGACATAATGTCTCTACGCTCTTTACATTTTACATCATTTGCTACAAAGATAAGTGATCCGACATGTATAGCGGACTTCCTTACAAATGCACTTATCACTGTATAATTCTCTATGAAGTTTATGACTTGAAAAGTTTTAAGCCAATGTTCTGTATTACATAGGACATGAACCTTATGTTCTTTTAAAAAGAGTTCAATTTCTAAATCTTTACCTGCTAAACCCTGTATATTTTGGTGAACTATATTTAAATTAGAAGTAGGTTTAGCGTTGGTCATATCTAGCAGTTTAAAGTGCAGTAGAGTTAAGATTAAAAGCATTAATGTTATTATTAAAATTTATGTCATATATATATCAGTTATATCATACATAACTTTGTATGAGTCATTAAAGTAAACATGATAGGTTATGTTGGCAAAATACACACGTGTCGCATAAATAAACCTAATACTTGCACGATGTTTGATATAGGTAGTACCACCTGTGGCATAATGTTAGATATGCGTGAAATGGATTGAAATGAATAAATTGGCAAGGAGTGTTATGCATTATTTGTGATGCGAAACAGACGACGTTACATATTGACAAAATGTATGTGTGCACACTAATATGGTTATCTGATAACGGCGTTAATTTTAACGCTCTACGTAAGACATATTGGTCCACAGTCAATATCTTTACCATTATCGCAGGCGTGGCCCCAGAATAAAAATGGCTAAGTATTCACATAATATTTGAGTTGCTTTGATAGAGTTTAGACAAATTTCCGAAAGCAGTACCCGTATTTTATACTTTATTTTGACATCCTATACCACATGTAAAGGGACGTCATACACGATGCTGTTTTACAGACAGACCTAAATAGACATTCTATTCACTGTTGCCGAGTGTAATGCAGGCTGCAACGCAAAGAGTACATTGAATATATAGAGACTGCAACGGCATTCAAGACGGTGAATGAGCCCTTTTAGGCTGATGCAGGAAAGTCTCAATAGTACATAATGTTAATAAAATCGAAGCGAATGTATCTATGGTAAGACGAATGTATTGACACTTTTAACTATTGTCACTGTCAGTGGCTACTGTAGTATCTATAGTCTGGTCTACTACTCTATTTCTTTAGTGTGCATTTAGATTTTCATTATTGTTTTTCGTTTTTATATGGTTTAAATAATATAACTTCTAGTTCAATAATTATACAAAACATTTTGAGTGTTAATAAAACGCGTCACACGAGTTAGAAAATAGAGTGTTTTAAATAACAGCTGATAGTAGTTGGGCTAGTGTTCACAAAAAAGCTAAGGAAATCAGGTTAGTCCGTACAATTTCTACAGTCCTCTTTAAATTACATCGTATCATTTTGAATATTACTGCATTCATGAAAAACCTCAAGTATTTTACTATTAAACACAGTTTTTCTCGTTTATCGTAAGTGCTTTGAAATAGCTGTATTTCATAACAGTACCTTTTAATTATGAGAAAAAAATGTAGCAATTGTTGTATAATGTTTAAACCATTTCAAATTTCGGTATAATTGAGGTATCAGCTGCTTCCTGAAGTGGATGAACTAGATATACACCGGCACATTGTTGTTTTTCATAATACAAGATTAAATGCATTGTGGTTTTAACAAACCTACGTGCAACACAAAAACTGAAGATACAGGAAATGTTTTTATTTATTTAAGCAATAATTTACTGTTCTATAGCTGAATATACCTGTCAAAAAGGAGATCATATATAATTCTGCAGACTAGATTAGGAATATCAGATATGCATGAATGAGAAAGAAAGACATACAATAATAAGAATTTGTACATTTTAATTTTACTGCTATTTGAAATTTTACATATAGTAATATTATTGTAGCTATAATAGTGGTATAGGCATCCTAAAATGTTCATACTGGGTGGGATATTGATATGGTGATGTGAGGTGATGGGAGAAACCACGAATTAGCAGCTGAGCTGAGTGATTAGCAGCTGATTCTTATATCATACTATTTATTTGCCTATTGATTAGAATTTGACATAAGCTCTACAGAAGTAATGTTAATTTTCTACTAATGGCAAGATAAATGTTTGAATGGATAGTGAGATATAGACATCCCATTTAAAGGGTTTTATTTACACTTGACCCTACACTTATAAGTCAGTTAAAATTAGTTACCTTTTCTGGGTTGATTAGACAAATTATATAACTGGAATAGCCTGTATTGTCTTTTTAGTATATAGAGAGGAAAATCTTTATTTGAAAAAATAGCTATGTATTTACATTTACATTGTTTACAAGTGATTAAAATACCATGTTTAGAAAAATTGTGAACTGGATTTTTACCAAACAAGGTTTGCACTCAGCTTATTCCTGAACTGGAATAATATCCAACATAACACTGATCTTCAGTGCAAACTATCTAGTAGAATACACAAATGAACAGTAAATAATGAAATAAAATTTGCATTATACATTTCTATGTTACAATTAGTCCCAGTTAGAGAGTTTTTCTCTTTGGGAAAATGTATGCCAAAGATATTGGAGCCAAAAATAATAAAAATAGAAATATGTAGGTCATTGGTATTTACAGACATAATAGTTACTTATTTTGGACCCAATATCTTCTGCTCTGTTTGGATCTCAAGTTTAAAAAAATAATCTATTGATTTTTCTACTATATCTTCAGAACCCAAAATCTGATAAGACTATTTCAAAGTTTTATTCAATTGAACACAAAATATCCTCAAAATCTTGTGTATATATTTACACAATGAATTGAGGACCTCCTCCTCTTTTTAAAGTCTGTTATAAATTCATAAAGATCATCACATCACTATAAATTTTATAGTCTATTTCAAATATGGGCTGACACATCTATTAAACATAACTTGTAGTGTCTTGGTAAACTTTCCTGTGAAATAAATATAAATTATAATTATACAAAAATATATTTAGTCCTATTACTATTTAATAATAATAATATTATACTTAGAATCCTGATGTTTATTTCTCTATTAATATAATTTCACCCATACCATCCTACTTGGTTTTGGTATGTGTTATTTATGTAGGTGCTAAAATATTATTCATTAGATTAATCTTCAAAAAGACAGGGTTGAATGGCACTAGAAATTATAAAAGAATGTCAATTATCAACATTGCCACACATTCCAAAGTGTGGTATTCTATTTAATGTATTTCCGAAATTCATATGCAATCTTTTAACACTTTTTTTTCAACACTTTGTAACGTTGCACTTGCATCATTAAAAAAAAACCAGACATAGCTAATGTCAATCAATGTCACTGTCAAGAGAGTGACAAATAAAAAAAACTGTGACGGCGGTTAATTTTAAAACTCGCTGGAACTTCAAATATAGCGACTGCTAAAAAAATCTTTTATAAATATTACTCCACACTGTTAAAAACTTATTTTAAAGTTAATTAAATAACTACGTGTTCCCGCTGGGGTGAGTTCTTATTCATATAGCTAAAATGTAACTGTTCTGCTACTTAAAACTAAATATAATTGAGCTGATTAGTTTTCTAACGGAGGACACTGTGTCAAACCCTAATGCCTATTATTCATCATCTAATTCCAGGACCGAAGTTACCCTTACATATCTAGGAAACCCTAAAAACCGAGTCAACACATACCGACGTGGACAATTACCAGTCGAGCTAAAACAAGAGCGGTGGAACATCGGAACTTGAAGCTCAATCAGGGCTTCGACAGGCCAGTGTACCTTTTGTGTAGGGAAGTCCACCGGCTGTTACGGAACCGATTGAATGATAGTTGTCTTCTAGTGTGCATTGACCCACCTAAACTTATTCTGTGGATAAGGGGGAACACCTGACGATTTCCCTTACGTCACAACTTCATTCATATAGCTATAAAACTGGTTACTTTAAATTTCGAGTGTGTTCTGTATTTTAAATGTACTACAAAAAGCAGCTATGTTATCAATGTCAAGCCATCTTCATACCCTTATGAATAGAGTAAATAGAAACTCTGATACAAGATATGCAAATTCTAGAAAATGCCTTTTGTATATTTACTATACAATAAAAAACAATTATATGAATACAAATACTGAGAATGGTCCTAGGAATTTTCAACAATGTTTCTTTTGTGGGCTAGATCAAAATTTTCTAGGGGAAAATAATACCTAGGTGAAAATTTTCTACAATGTAACTGGTATGAATTTCGGTGTTGCTAATTTTTATGGACATAAGTAAGCACTTTACATTAGATAAACCATTTTCCGATTTGCCAGGTTTGCCAGCTTCGTAATAAAAAGAGTTTGAATGCTTACTCTAAAAACAAACTAGAGAAAACTTTAATAATATAAATAGCATAAAGCCTCTGCGCGAGTGTGTGTATGTACACATTCATGCATGCATGTACATGTGTGTGTGCGGTGCGTACATGAGGGTGTCTGTTTAGTAGTCAAGTCTTGTACCACCTAGTTTATTTAACTGGAATGCAGAGGGTATGATTACTCACAAAGTATATTTCATGAACAGCCTTTTGCTTACCATGGTCTGGGTGTTTGGGAGCAGTGATAATACTTAGCCCAGATATTACCTCATAATAATTTGAATTTGAACTGTATATTCGAACTGTCCCATTGATAAAAATTTGTTTAGTAAATAATGGAAAACATGAAAAAAATGAAAACACACAAACACAAAATTTACCATATCAGGAAACAAAATTGAAACCTCTTTATGGAATCATGTTGGAAGGAGGGGACTCTTTCAAACCATACATTTTGTAGGACAAATATTTTCTTGAATAATTTATATTATTATCATCAGATTTAAAAAAAACTCAGTTAGTAATACATTTTTGAGAATCATCAAATCAAAATTGTATTCTTGCTTCCCCTATTACCTACCACAATTGAGAGTTTTCATACAGGAAATTGTTGGGCGTCTCATTAAAATGAAGCTACTCACGAAAAATTAGCTTGATAATAATCAAGTGCAAAAATGGTCCATGGATTCTGGACTATAATCGATTTATAATTTGACTTAAATAAATTTAATGTTGTTGTTGTTAATAAATAAAAATGAATTGTAGAAATCTAGGTAAGCACATTATTTGAGAACAACCTTACCAATTTTGATTAAATGTTGTGTATGTATGTTTGAGTGACACCTCGGATGGTTTAAATTCACAATTGGATCCAGAAGCGCTAGGATCGAGTCCTAGATTTTTATTATTTTAGGGCAGGACAATGTCTGCCGGGACCTCTAGTTTAGTATATTGTTATTAATTTATACCTCCTGCCCAGCTTGTCTTTTGACAAAAGCCTATTAAATATAAAGCAATTTAAAGCCCAATTTCTCCCTGTCCCTACACAGGTTCAGGACCACATTGTCCCTGATTGTGTTTCAGACAGAAGTTAATTAATTTAAAAAATAGTCTCCAAAAAAAATTTTGGTGATTGCTAGAAGAAAATAAAATAATTCTATAATAATATTATTTAGTGGTCAAAATTCGAACATAATAATTAATTTAAATTATAAGTTTGAACATTATTAAGGTTCTGTAATCTGTAATACTTCTATAATCACAGATTTCGCCAAGGCTACACTGTTAATTTACTTTATCAATAAACAAAAGAGTATATATGCGTGTGTGTGTGTGTATATCAAATACATGGTAGTCTGTGTAGTGTTTTTTTATTGATTTAATGTATTTTTATACATATTTTTTTTATAATATTCGCAATCTGCACTCCTTCTCTATACAAACTATAAGTGTGCGAAATTTCACACTCCTCCGTTCGCGCAATTTTCGTATATTAATATTAATAAGTAAGTAAGTAGATAATATTAAAATCCTCTAGAAGTATGTACGTGAAATCTAAAATTATGCTGTCATAGATTGTTTTTATCTTGAGTTAGCTCCATAAACTAGGCCAAGGTTATTATGTATGCCATCTAATTAATTTATTGTGCAATAAAACATTGTCAACCTGCATAATGTGATAGTATAATACATGTGTTAATGTCTAATTATTTTAATAAAATTTTATGTTCAATTAAAGATCGTTTGCTATGGAGAAATTTGCAAATGGGAGAAAAAGATTAAGGGCTATCAGGATCCATACCTGCTTCTAAAAAATATAGTTTATTTTTATTTTTATTACTGTATAACTTCGCGTTTGACTATTATCTCGCTCGATTTTGAGCGGCGATGTGGTCTAAGATCGAGCACGCTTACCTAGAAGGTACCTATTCACACGGGACTTGGAAAATACCCAGGTTGTAGGTTTCGGGGACTCCGGCAGTGAGTTCCTTTGTGGTGCGCGTAATGAAGGTGGATTCAAAGCGTTTTGTTCGTATAGGTGGTATGTCCTTATGTCCACCATATAGAGGTGTCGCATGTCAGTGCGTCTGGCTGTCCGATGATGGAAGGGAGACGGCGGGGTATGACTGATAAGCTCCAATGCACTCTCCATAATATTCTATATTCGTACACTGAAATCGTTCGGACATTTCAACCGCACACTCTCTGAATTGAATCCCCTATAGAACACCGATAGACTAGCTTCCCGGCGTCAATGCTTTAGGCTTTGAAGCCTTGCATTGACAAGCTGATCGCTACCAGTCAACCTTTTGACTCTTCTCACAATTAACTACAAAGCCTCAAATTGATGTTTGACTGAGCCGTTTCAAAGCTGAGAACACTACTCCATGCAAAATCTTATTTGAGCACAGTAAATATTAAGCAGCTGTTCTGCAGCGGAGTACCGTCTCACCTTCCAAATTACACACAACTTTTTTGCAACCAGCTAATCTACATTTTGACAGCCTCTGTGGTTGAGCGGGCTAAGCCTTTGCTGGCCTACCTCACCGCAACACAGAGGCTCCGGGTTTGATTCCTGGTGTAGTAAATTTCGGAAACTTATTTTCTCCGTTCTTTTCTATGCCCTGAGTGTCTGGGATCGGCCCCAGAGTAGAGTAGTACGTTGTATATTACCCATAACACAAGCGTAACTTGCTTAAATCTGGGATATGCAATATGTATTTGTCTGCCGATTATTAAAAAATAATAATTGCAATATAGGAGCCGAAGTAGACTATTACTACTACTAGACTGGATGTTAAAGAAATACCAAGTAATTCATCGTGATTATCCATCCATCTGCTTCTACGTAATGGCCATCGTCATTTGCTTGCAAAAATTTATGTATTGCAAAATTACAACAGGAGTCCAATTCTGCTATTATTATCTGGACAAAATCGCCATACACTATCGTCTCAATCGTAAGTTTGCCTGATTGCAGTATTCTGTTAATTCTAATGGCGTGCCATGGCTGCAGCGACTCGATAAATACTTATAAGTGAAAACACGGAAAACAAGTCTTTAAATTTTTTATTGAAGAAATTCAGCAGACAGGCAGACGGCCAGCTTGATGTAAAGTGGTTACGCTCGCATCGCTTATGATCAGTTTCAAAACCAGAGGTGCTACAAATGCACTGCTGCTCTCTAATGGGAGACTGGAACCTCGTCACTAATTCCGGAACACAACTCAAGGTTGTTATGGCGGCGTACTCTAGACCACGGGTGGTAGCCATCCAGTCAGGCAAATACCCTACCACCTGGCAAATGTTGATAGTTTTTCAACATTGACTTCATTTAATGCAAATTTCTGCTAATGGTGATACTTACCAATTTTTTTTTCCTACTATTATTAGACGACATCGAGAAGGAAATTATGGATTTATACAAATTTCTGACACTATCACAATGGTACGGCATCTTCAAGATATTGAAATAGCAGAATTGGACTCCAGACAGGCTAACGGCCCTAAATGGGAATTAGTTACCTTCATTTATGGACATTTGCAACACAAGACGTGATTACCAATGGGCTACAGGCCTCGGAGGAATTTTATGACACCTTGGAAAAACGCCACATAGTAATGCTGTGGGAAAACTTGAGTTGAGAATACACTCCAAATCTTTATCTATTGGTTCTATAGCGATTAAATAGCGATAGTATAAAAATGTATAGGAATGGCATAATACTTAGCGTAACGATATTTCATTCGCATACCTTTTCTACTCTATTCGTTTAGCGCTAATGCCACTTTCCACGGGGCCAGGAAGATGTGGTTTAAGCTCCCCCTTCTTATGTTATAACCGAATTAATGCGTTTTTAAGGTTCTTTTGCTAAATCACGAAAACAGTGATCAATATAGTTTTTGAATGCCATGCATTTACCCGACTTTTACTTATATGTATGACGTATAGTAGTACTATATAAAAAGCAAATACTTTTTAGGACAGGTAAACAGGCGATTAATGGTTTTACACGAAGAAAATGTAGTAGTTTCGCTTTCTATTCTTCATTAGCCAATGGGTAGACATAGATTCACTGACAACTTTTTAAAAAGCCTAGCAAATTTTCGAACTCGTCTGTGCAAGCCTTTCACTTGCGATTCATGAATCTCATGATTCGATAGTTGTAAATAGTGAATAGTGAATTATCAAAATGCAAGCAGAAAATCCAAACTAAGCAGACTATTTGAGCTTTAATATGTTTTTTTTTGTTTCTTTTTCACAGCCTTGAGAATTAATCGATTGGCATGAAATTTGTTTTATATGTAATGTAATTTTAATAAGATATTTTATACCATAGCATAGGATAATTTTCGCGTGAACAGGTTGTAAGGTTACGCTAACAAAATGGAATGAACCGATATCCATACAAATTTGGTATACGTATATCTCTAATATGCACATTCGATAAGGTGGTGGTAACTATTGTTTACTCTGATGCCGAAAAATGTGAGTTTCAGCAAGTTATGATTTACGGCCGGTTCCTATCGTACTAACCGTTCATTTCTCTTATTGGTTAAAATTTAACTAAAGTTCTTTATTACTTATAAACTGTTAAATTTCTACCTATGGTGAGGCGATTGAAGATATAGGTAATGGCCATTAGAAAAATAATATCGCGCGAGCGATGCCGTGGGAAAAGCTGTTACTTCGTGCATTACAATTTGGACAGCAGCTACTTGAGTTTTTTTATGTTTATGGCTTGGCAACTAGACCTTCTACTTGAGATTTGAATTCCTTAAATAATTAGTGACGTTTCAGTATTCGGATTAGAATATTAAATCTTTCAAATACTGGCCCCAAAAAAGAGTGGTCTGTTGTTTCTACCAGACCCATTTCCATGCGCTGAATCCCAATCAGAGGGCTTACTCTCAAACGTCGTTCGTTTTTGTTTTAGAACTTGCTTGTTTTTCATAGTTTTAAAGAAATCTTGGTTCCTACATTCTTCTATCTAAAATGACATTGACTCGTTTAAGCTGACTGGACAAAATTTTGAGGTCATATGGCCAAAAACTAGCCTCAGACTACTCTCTCATTATTATCAATGAATATTTAATCTTAAAACTAACTCAATATTCCCTATGACCTTATTAATATAATACGGATTATTTTAGTGACATTAATACATTTTGTTACTTATTCAGACGTCGTGTGTAAAAAGATACAATAAAAACAATTATGTATTTATTAAAAGAAATAAAACCAGATACCAACCTCATGTAGGTATTTGAGACGATACGTTGCTTAGTATCGTCTTACAAAGGTTGGCAGTAATGTTAATTAAAAACATGTATGCATCAATGTTTAGCGTTTATATGCGATTTACCGAGTGATATTCAGACCAATCTGAAAATTCCACCGGTACGTATTTGTATTTGTTGCTTCACATATCGGCCGTTATAACCGAAATCGGATTTAAAAAATTGTTATTGTTTTCATGGCGTTCTTGCACACATATTCTATGACCCAAGGGCCACCAGTGAGTTGCGCTCGGGGTCCGTTTTAGAAATGACATGACCATCGCGGTCCGCACAACTTTTTTTAGAAAAAAATATTTATTAAACAAATGTAATAACGTGTATAACAAAGGTGTTTTTCTACATATCAATTTGAAAAATGATATTTTTTGTAGTCCGTACAAAATAGGTCGGCGGTCCGCTATTTGGCGACCTCTGCCGTAACCCATCCCCTCTATCCCATGCTAAATGCTTGTAACTACTTTCCATTAGGCGGACCGGCTGCTTGTTGACCAGATTCGCAATAAAAAGAAAAAAACTTTGGGAAACATCAAGTTAAAGCTCATCTAAATCAGATAAATTTAGTAATACTTCATCAGTATTTACCCCCTTTCATGGTACCATCGTTGCTCGGTAATATTGTTTAACTTTTAAATTCAATTTTCTCAGTATCGGAAGCCTGAAAAAGTTATTGAAATACCCAATCTTAGTAAAACTAATTGTTCTTTAATTAAACATTATTTACTCTTTGAGTCGTTAGTTCTCAGACTCGGTTTCAACACAAAATTGTGACAAGCACTACTGATAAGGTGATGATGAATTCACTTTATAAAATAATAATATTAATGTTATGGAGTTATGACATTTCCCTGTAAGTGTTTTATCTTGAAAATATAATCACTATTCTGATAATATTGCATCATTTCATTAATTTAGATTGCACTTTCCACATATTTGTCTTCAAGCACGTGAATTTATGTACCTGACTTGTTTTGTGCGGCGCGTCATCTTCACTGTCTTTGTTTAGCACATTTTACTTATCCCTTCGAGTTATAACGTTTGAGGGTCAAATTTTCTTTTTTTTGGCCCGTTTAAAAAGGTATCTAAAACCTATAATGTGTCTTATACCTCAGCTAACGTACTCCATCATTGCTTACCATCCAGTGAGATCAAACACAAACCTACTCACCAGTAAGAATCTTTTGTCTTAAATATTTTATCTGCGCCGAATAATATAAATTCTTAGAATTCCTTTATATTTTCGTACGGTACGTGGTTACCGTTGTGTCACGATTATTTTCATCACATAAAAACGACTATCAACACGAATTAATCCATTATGAATCATGTTTACAAACACTATACACGGACTAACTTAGCATTAAAGTGTTAACGTATTGTTCTCTTTGAAGTTGTGTTACTTTCTGTAATTAGGGTAATTAGCAAGCCAATTCATATGCAAACACGAAAACGACAGTTTGCAATCTGTATTCACTAGTTTATCATTAGTGAACATGTACAAGCTGTGGAAGATTGTCTCTACAAAATGTATATTTCAATATTACTATTTGAAATTATTTACTTCTTGGCAAACGGCAATAAGATAGTTGTTTGTTACAGGGTTTATACAAAAACGCACCGGCTATGACTTAGGTAATGCGATAAAAATGGAAGTAGTTAATTTAGGGGAGGGTCGCTATGAACAAAGTGAAAATTTGCCTGGTAGTAGCCTAGATAGCGATGCTTCTAGCGCTCTACTTGAAAGCAACGATAGTGACCAATGCAGCGAAGACTTTGATAAGGCATCGGACGATGACGATCTCAGGGAAGACTTGCTCAAAACTATACCCGAATGTTATAAATCAGATTCAAACTTTTCATCACACACTTCAAGCGACATCACAAACGACGAAGAGTTTCAAGCGACAGCTCTATGTCAGTTTATGGATATATTAAACGATCTGGATGAAGTTTTAGATAAGTCTCTATTAGCATGTTTAGATGATGGTACAAAATCTTTAGATAGTGACGAGGAAGATCTCATTTGCAAAATTACAGAATGTATTGGAGACTGTCAAGAAGAAACGGACCGATCAGAGGCTCCGAGTTCAACAGAAGATAATACTCAAGTCGTAACTTGTACAAATATTCAGGCTTCAGTACCTTCTTTGGAAGATTTAGACATCACACAAAGTATATCAGAAAGACCACAATTACCGAGTTTTGGGCGGTCTAAAAGTTTTTCAGATCTATCTGATGCCGACCGTCAGGTTTTAGTGGCTTCATTGGATAGGGCAAACACGACCAATGAAAATTTACGGAATTCTATGAGACGGTTGGATCCTATCGTTCTGCCAGCGATATCATCACAGCAGTCAATAGAGCCGCTGACGTTGCCTGTGATTCTTTTTTTGGAGCATCATGTGAATATGAGACCAACAAGTGCACCTATACAATTGCAAGTGACAGCGGCGAATCTCAGTAGTGATGGGACAACAAGGCCTCTAATAGTAGGTCGCAGAGCGCTCTTAATGAATAGGACGCTTTCATTGCCTTCCCCTGGCGAAAGTGATGTGACTGCAGCAGATTGGACAGGTCGAAGTACAGCCAGGAGCACAGCTAGAAGCACCAGCGCGTCGTCGAGTTCTTCTAATGAATCTCTAGCTATCGCTTCGCCTGCTCAAGCTGCAACTGGTGCCTCTGAAGATAGGTAAGACGTAATTTAAATTTGTATAAAATAATCCAACCGTTATTTCATTATTGCCAAATACCCTACTTTGCAATTTCGTAATCTACTACAGCAAAATGAGGCCATAGGAAGTACTTTTCGCAAATCATAAATTGAAACGATAATCCAAATATGTTAGTGTAGAGTGAAGTAAACTAATAATAATCTATGAATTTACCTAATGTATTTAAATATTGTTACAATTACCACATGCTGACGCTCAAGGCATCGTGATGAAACCATCAACATCTTGATAACCAAAGTGTCAAACTTGCCAATCTGCCTTGGACAACCGAGCCAGGTATACTATTCGTCCTCCACTAGAAATGTCAGACAACCCAAGGTCAGCAGTACGACGTTTGTGGGCTGTTATTATTAATCTTTAAATTATTTTTTTAGAAACGAAGAGACTGAAGAACCTCCTTTTGGAGTGTGGCCACATCATATGAGTGCCATGTTGGCCTGCCTCAGTTGCACCGTTGGAATATTTAATATATCTAGATTTGCCATATTCAGTGTTCATTTTGGAGGTAACAAATTAGACCATAAACTACATCAATTTGTCACGACCTATTAACTTTTACATAACACTTATCTTTATTTTGCAGCGAGCTTCATAATACAGTTTTTTATACTGTCCTTTTTGATCGGCATACCGTTGTTTACTTTACACTTATGTCTCGGCCAAGTGTTGGAATCGGGGCCTGTTGATATGTGGAGGATATCGCCGATATTCCAAGGCGTTGGGGTATCTCTGTTAATAACTCAAGCGGTCATAGGAATGTACAGCATAACGGGCCTATCTTGGATATTCGTATATTTTAGAGACTCGTTCATTACGTCTAATGACCGTTACAAATGGGCACTACCGCACGAATTTAATTTTGAAGGTGAGACGCACATTACATAATTACTCTCGACTACTAAACTCATTGTTTGTCCAATGTCAATTGTTGACTCCGATCAGCAAAGAATACCGGAAGTACAAAGCGTAAACGAAGGTCGTTGGTTTCTTAAAGATTCCTTAATTATGTTTACTACGGAAATCGAGATTGTGGAATTAATCGAATTTTCCCAATTTCAGACGCGCCTCTAAGGAATGTTTCTTATAAGATACAAGAAACATTGCCTCATTACTTTCATGGGGAAGTGTTGCAAAGAAATCTGGGATCATCTAGCTCGGATTTTGGAACTATAAAGTTCCAAGTAGCGTTTAATTTAGCTGTCGTATGGATGATAGTGTTTGTAGCTCTGAGTAAAGGACTGCGATCTTATGGCAAGGTAATTGAAAACTCCTCAAGTTTCAAATATAAATTTATATACACGTGATCTGTTGCTTACAGTTTTATCTTTACAGGCTGTTTACATGCTGATATTTCTACCTATTTTGGGGACACTTGTTCTGTGTACAAAGCTTCTCACGCTGATACCATACGACTCTGTCACCAATATTTTCTCAGAGACTGAATGGAGTGAATTCTTCGTTAATAGTAATGTATGTATGAATTTCGCACAATGCACCTCTTAAAAATTTCTTAACCTTGATTGTATATATGTGTATATATCTAAATTTAGAAGTAAGTTTGCAATGTTTAAGATGTCATTTCGGTTGTTTTTCTTATCAACTAATTTGAAATGAATGTATATTAACAAATATTCATGCTGAAAACAATTTTTAATAAAATTGTTGATCCATTAAATATTTTACTCGTTTTTTGGAAGCATTTATAGTTTGCGGCACGATTCTTGAGGGACTCACTTTAGACTTCACATAGTGAATTTTTTTTTTCAAAGTATGGGGTATTTCCCCCTTCGAGGAATAGAATCAAAAACTGATATTATCCATATGTTTATAAATCGCAACACATTGGCTAAATTCAATGCTTAAAAATTCCGCCGACAGCTCAGAACCCGCGCCGGAAACTATATGAAAAGTCGAAACTCTTTTTAATCATTTTTATGTCCTTTTGCATACTTTAATAAATTCCTTGAAAATTTTCAGCGTGTATAAAATCAAATAATTGATTCCACAGTCCTGCCATTTACCACAAGATCGATAATAATAACTCAGTCTCCTGGGTCAGTTATTTGTAATATTTATATGAATGAATCAATGTTAAACAGTAGAGTTATTATATATAGATTTGAATGATACTTTTTAGAATATTTGTACATATATTTTTTACTTGTTCACGGCCTTGGGGATGAATCGTTTCTTATTTCAGATGAGATTGTTTCCGCTCAATACGGATCCAAAGATCGCGTAAAACCCGATTTGTGTAGTATAAAGGGATTATGTTGTTTTGTTCAGAGTTGGGCTGCGGCTGCTCAAGAGACATTTCTCACTTGGGGTCTGCTTGGTGCTTGTATAATGCAGCTGCAATCGCACAAAACCGCCAAGAATAAAACCAACACTATGTTGCAAAAGGAGAGTGCGTGCATAGTTGCATTCACGTTCGCAGTGCTGCTATTGGGGTCGTTTCTGGCCAACACTTGCGTGCAGATATTAAAGAATTACGGCTACGCTTATATACCGGGCAGTTTCGGTAAGTTCGTTTCTTATTGTGTCGCTGTGACTGTAGATAATAAGTGAAACATATTTTGGTAATTCATGAAGCTGCATTACTTATTTATGTTAATGTCTAAAAGCACTGTATTATTATTCAGTTCTAATAATGTATATTTGAATTATTATCTACACTAATATAATAAAGAGGTAATGTTTGTATTTATTTTTTTAAGTAAGAACTCGTAGCCCCAGGCGAACATGATTGCCCGGGTCTAAACACTTGGGTTACTATCACTGGCTCTATATATACACAAAAAAAAACTAAATTACTTAATACAATCGAACAGAGGGTCGATTGTATTAAGTAAATTAGAATTTAAATTTAGAAAAAAATAAGTTAGTTTGTAGGAAGTGATCTCTTGAACTATTGAACCGATTTTGAAATTTTTTTCGCCAATGGGAAGCTATATTATTCTTGAGTGACATAGGCTGTTGTGGTTGTATTTTTGTGTAAATATGAATTAATAATTCCTAGGAAAAGAGGCTGATGCGTTGATTTATCGGCGCGTGCTGCCAAACAATAATAAAGTCTCAGGGTCAAACATACTCTCTGATGAACATTGAGTGTTTTCCCCAGGAAGTTTTGAGAAAGGAGTATTTTTCCCATGGGCAATTATATGTTGGCGGATCTCGAGTAGCGCCCAGCTTAGTGAGCATGGGAAGAAGTGTTTTCCCTTGGTCATGTGTCATGTGTAGCCAAAACATGACCAATGGCTTATTTCGAATAATGCCTAATGAAGTGGGCGTGGGACAGCTAGTGATTTATATAAAACCCACAATGTGTTAATATATATAGCGCCTGATTTTTAATAGTTAATTTACAATTAAGTCTTTATCATCGTTTGGACACACATTTACTTCATCTATAACATATTACTTAACTGAAAAAATACTGCCCACATGATGATTAGGCCTTAATTCGCCAGTTTCGCAACTTGACTGAGGTAATAATGCAAATTTAAATCATGCTGAATTATAATAATAAACCCAAAATATGTATCACGCCTTTAACACAGTACGCAGATACGGTAAGATTTCTTAATCTAAGCCCATATCTTTCAATATCGTACTCTATGTAATTCAGTCACTGTACTTATTGATATAATAATAATAATTAGTTAAATAGCATATTATTGTATTAAGTATTTGTAGGCGCCGACATCGTAAGATGGCGAGAATATTATTGACTTACGGTAACCATCGCCTTTTAGTCGATACTAATGCGCTTTAGATTAAAAATCGGAATCCTCTTGTGACGCTCTTGTGAAGCTGTGTATCAAATCCAGAAGCAATATACGCCAACTCATTGTAACAATCTGCACGAAAAAACTTTAGATTAAAGAATTTCGATGGTGGTGGAAAGTGGTTACGGTTGCCTATGGACGTTTGCAACATCAAAGATGCTACCAGTAGCTGCCGGCCTCGAATTAGGAACTCATAGAACCTGACCATTGAACGATCGGAATGTTGCGAAGATATGCGATAGTGCCAAATTTCGTATAACTTTGGCGGGTTTTCGACAGTAAATATATTTATTGGAATTAACATAGGGTAAAACTACGATTGAGATGATAGTGCTCGGCGATTTTGGAGAGATAGTAACAGAATTGGGTCCTGGGGTGACAGCCATCGAGAAGAGTAAATGCTCTACCGCCTATTATTATGTTTATTTGTATAAGGTCTTTTGAAATATTTTCTAGAATCGGTAAAATCATCACAATTCCTATGGCCGACTGCGGAGCCTTTGCCAGGAAACGTGGCGTCAGCACCAGTGCGATTCATGGGTCACTACGGGAGCCTAGTGGGGGTCACGGTATGGCGCAGCGGCGGAGCCACTAAATCCCAAAGCGGCTGGCAACCCTTGCAATTGGCAACACAGATTGTGCCGGCAACTTTGGCCGTGTTGCCAGCTAATCTGGTGAGTTTATTACTTAAGCTAAGTTGCTATTTTCTATATTACTTTTATAGTATACAAGTTAATATATCTATATTACTATATATTAATTTGCCGTACTATTGGTTAAAGTTGAAATGAATGTCATAGATAGATATAACACTTTATTGCTTAAAATAAACAAATACAGAAACAAAATGCATAATTGCAATACTTCTTGGCAAAACCACAGTTTATGGTTTCATAGTCAAATGATGAAAACAACGGCGGTTTTTCACCTTTACAGAAGTATGTAGATTTTGACTCTACATTAGCTTGCAGTTTTTATATATTTATTTTGTCAAATATGTTAGGAATTCATGAAGATGTGTTTATTATATTATTTTTATACTTGAAATAACTTGTTTTTTAAAAAAGGTTTTTAAATACAAGCTTTTGAGATCCTAGACATCATGTAGTAGCAGAGTGCTAGCCAAGACAAGTAAAACGAGCCCAAACACGACGGGTGTATCGTGTTTAGTACAGGAGTTCCTATGCTTACCTTCCGACTCCATCATTAGATTACCTCCATGGCATTATTGCATCGTCACCCGATATAAATGTGTGTGAAAAATTTCAGCTCAATCGAAAACCGGGAAGTTGGTCAAATTTAACTCGCAAGTTTCCACCCGAACTTACATACATACATAAGTACATCCATTGCAAGTTAAATAAAAGCTTGTAAAAAAAGAACCTACTATAGACAAAAATGAGGTAAAAGAAGTTTTAGCTAGACGTGTCGATAAAGAGTTTGTTGCAACTTCTTTTAAACAGCGGCAACACGTTGCGAAGCGGCGTATATAAAAAACCGACTTCAAAAACTAAAAAACTAAAAAGTATAAAATTATTTCTAAAGCTATTATTATTAATATATATTATCTTAAAGTCGGTGCTTAGTAATTTTCAAAATATAGTAATTTTTATGTTTTACTTTGCACCGACTTCAAGATGTTTTAGATAATATATATTAATAGTATTAGCTTTAGAAATAAGTTATTTTATATTTTTTAGTTTTTTAAGTAAGTTTTTTTATTTTATTTGTTACTTTTTAGTGTCTAGCTATGTATGCATAGACCTACGAAAGGTGTCGCGCTCCTTAAAAAATATAGGTCCCAAGAAACGGGAACAAAAAAAATGTTCATAAAATGAAACCTACGGGGTCAAATTATGTTAATTTTTAGGGGACCAAATGGAAACTTCGAACAAAAAAAAGTATCACGTAAATCGGATCATAAATCTCGGAGTAATCGGTGAACATACATAAAAAAAAGAGATCCAGACGAATTGAGAACCTCCTCCTTTTTTTGAAGTCGGTTAAAAATACGAAGTACACTCATTGCTTTCTAGATATCACCAGCGTGGGCAGTGATATTCTACTTCATCCTAATAATGTTCGGCATCGCCCAACAATTGGCCATCTGGCATTGCGTCATCACCGGCATCATGGCCATCAATGCGGAGGCGTTGAGGGTCTGGGAGACGACCATCACGTTCCTGAGCTGTGTTTTTGGACTGGCCATGGGACTGTTGCTTAGTACTGATGTAAGTTCCTAAGAATAAGTACATCGTTTTAAATGACCAAGACTCAGTGTATAGTTCCCGACACGAATCTTGAGCGGTTGGCGGAACAGTAGGGATCGCTTTGCGCATTGATTGTAGCCAATGTAATGAGATTTAGCGACATATCGACAATATTACATTTTTATCTCTTTATTCGAAAGGATCAATACTTTATACATCGGAAAAGGATCAAAATTGTATTGTTTGTACGAACAAGTGACCGTTTAGGAATCGTGTCGCTGATCTACGAATATCAAAGCTTAGAAATAATCTTCGAACAAAATGCCTCGGTGAAAAGAAATTGTACATTTTTGATTACCATGCGACGAAGGACTTCTTGTGGCGAACCAAATAGAGATATTTTACTAAATAGGTAAAACACGAACAATAAATAGTTCATTAAAAATGATCAACATTCTCAAATTATTTCTCGGTAGATATAAATTAAAACTTTAAGTTCTCGCCAAAATCCATGAAACACTTTTTGAAAGTTTTGAATATTATATTAAGATATCTAAAGAAACGGGTTCATGACATGATACTCTTTATTTGAAAAATAGCATGTGCCAGCAAAACTACTTTCGCGTTGCCACAACACCGTTGTTAGTCATCGGTGAATTGCAACGGTGGCATTGGTTACTGGCGACGGTAACTGCTTTTACTAGGTGGACCGTCAGCCTGCCTGCTTTGCCAAGGAAGAGTATCAAAAAGTGTTGATAAGTATCGAAAACTATCCGCAAATTATCGTAGAAAATATATTGTATCAAAATATAATAAATATTGTATAATCCCGACGGCACACGAATTTAATTATTTATTCCCCCCTTCTTCACAAAACTGGTGACATTCGTGAGACTCCTCCTTGCGTAGTGTGACATCGCATATTTTTCAAATTAACATGAAGAAGTGATTAAATTAAAGCCTTAAACATTTTAGATCCTGAAATGTGACGTCATGAAATTTAGGACCCGTCCCACCCTTTTTATGCAATGTCACACTTCGTCGACCCCCCTTTGAAGTGTGACGTAATTTATAGATGACCCCTAATGGATATAATTTGAAATCTTGTTTCATTGTACTAAATTTCGAAGCTGTATATAATCATATATAGCGGTCAGCATATTTCGATTCGTCTAGCTCCCACCCGCCGATTAACGTGGGAGGAGTTTTTGGAGGGAACTGAAAGGAGATGTTGTTCTGTGCAGTTTTACTTTCTAAAAATGTGTAAAATTACTCTAAAATGAACAATAATTGTAGGATATTGATAATTTTGAGTAGTGATTTTTTTTTGTGGAATGCGAATGTATATTCAATGTGGCTTTGAGTTGTCAAAGAACCCGTTGAATGGCACTAGCTGATTACCTACAGTTCAGCTGTGTTACACATAGGCTTAAGAAAATGAAGAAACTAAATGTATATTATAAACTAAGATCTCGCTTAAAGGCCTAGCTGCCAAGCCATAAACCTAAAAAAAAGTAACGTGCGATAAGTGACTTTGATCCAAGAATGAAATGATACACTATCCCACTCGCGTGCAGGCGGGCATCCGCGTGGTGCACTTCGTGGACTACGCGTGGACGGGCGCGTGGTGGCAGTGCGTGGTGCAGGTGGCGCTCGCGTGCGGCGTGTTCGTGGTGCGCGGCCGCCCCTACTCGCCGGACGCGGTCGTGGCCGCGCTCTACTCGTCGCGGACGCGCCTCTCCGCCACCATGGCCGCGCTGCTCAGCTTCACGTGGACCGTCGTGCTGCCGTCCTCTTGTGTGTGAGTTCACTTTCAATTCAATTATCTAGGATACTAATTCTTCGGAGTTAAACAATCCACAGGTGGTGTTTTGATGATATATTTAGTTGAAATGTCTGTTGCGATCTTAATAATATATTTTATTGATTTCACAAGTTTTATTTGTACTTTTAGATTTTATACAATTAATATTTGTGATGATGATTAGACGTATGTGAGGCGAGTGACATGAATGATTTTTAATATATTTTTTTTTTTTTTATTGCAGGAGATCAGAGACAGGAGGCCATGATGGACAGCGTTGCCATCGCCTATGACATTGCAACAAAGTGCTACAATCGCTGCTGCTCTTTAGGAGCTGGAACTGTCATATGCGGAAACAAAGTTGTTATGGAATACTCTACAGGTGTAGCATAGTCGGCAATGTACACCTGTGGGTTGTTTGTCGCCTTACGCAGGCGGGCGAGGAATGTATTTTCTGTTTGCACGATAAAATAGATAGTAATATGTTGATGTAATGAGGTTTTATGGAATGAAGTAGTTGCATTAATCGCAAACAGGTGGTAAAGCATTTGCCTGTCAGGATGGCTACCGCCCCTGATTTAGACTCATGCCGCCATAACAAATTTGACCTATCTTCCAGCATGGCTGGTCAGATTCTAAACCTCCCTTCTATCTGGAGACTAGCCAGGCAGGGTTTCCAGAGTACCTTTGGTGTTGCAAATGTCCATAGGCAACAGTGACCACTTTCCATCAGGTGAGCCATCGGCCTGTCTGCTGTATTTATGTTGTCTTGTGCACGAGGGGCTGTGTTTGAAAATTCTGTATTTGTTTATTTAAAAAATTTCAGGCAATATGTGTGATGGACTTCAGAATTGGCCAACAACGGCAGCTCTATACTTGGAGGAAACCCGGAGGGTAAGTCATATGCAAAAGGTCTTTAATAGTAAAAAAAATGTGCATCACATCTCGCCGATATTTGGTAGGCTTTTGTTTTAAAATATGCGATAACATTGCAATGGAATCAAAATCGCTGTCATTAAATCTGTACTGTACTCTTTTGTGTGCCGATAGTGGGGCGGTGTGTTTTTTCAACCGGCTTATCCTAGACGAATCTCCACCCCACGCCACTATTATACTAATTATTACGAAAAATAGTTGGCAAGTGACATACAAAGTTCTCTAACCATTCGAACTCTAAAAACTTGAACACTTCAAAAATAAGCTCCATAATCTGTTTCTTTAAATATGTTATAGTGATTGTTTTTCAGAAACTATATTGAGTCTGTACTTCATTTATCACTAGCTGCGCCCCACGGTTTCACTCGTGTGGTGATGGAAATCATATTTTAGATAATGCGCACTACTACTGCGTCTTTATAAATTATAGCCTTTGTTTTATTTTGCTGTGTAACCTATATTATTGTAGAGTTTTATCAAAATCCATTCAGTAGTTTTTGCATGAAAGAGTAACAAACATACATCCGTACATTTTTACAAACTTTCGCGCTTATAATATTGGTAGGATAATATACGTATTTTTACTTTGGAGTTTTTGGCGGGAACTGAAAGGAGATGTTGTGCTGTGCAGTTTTATTTTCTAAAAATGTATAAAATTACTCTAAAATGAAGAATAGTTGTAGGATATTGATAGTTTTTAAGTAGTAGTTATGTGTTTTGTGAGAAATGTGAACTGTATAATCAAATGTGGCCTTTTGAGTTGTCACAAGAACTCCGTTGAATGGCACCAGCTGATAACCTACATTTCAGCTGTGCTACACATAGGCTTAAGAAAATGACGAAACTATATTGTAAACTAAGATCTGGCTTAAATGCCTAGCTGCCAAGCCATAAACCTAAATAAATAATATTTTTAATTCTTTTAGATATTGGCCGATATGGTGTCGCCAAGTGGCCGTATTTATGCAACAGGGTGCTTTATTAATAGTACCAATCGCAGCTTTCATACAGACATGGAGGTATATGAGCAAAGGACCGCCCGATATATTGGATGTAAGTAGTTTATATGATAATTTTAATGCTACCTTGTCTGTATATTGAACGTGTACGGAGTAGGGACACAGTTTGTCACGAAAAATTGCAATTATTGTGTGTAGCCTGATTTGCAATTTAGTCTTTACAGGCTAACTTGCGAGTAAAGGTCGATATTCAGTCTTGCTAGTAGAAAAAGCTACTAGGCTGATGAGTCAGAGATCACGATATCTTCAATGTGGGACATTGAAGATATCGTGATCTGGGAATGTAAAGGAATTTTCGCTGGATCTTTGAAAAATTTCTTCTAGAAATCTTGGACCAATTTTGATGTTATAATGGAATCCAAAATTAGGAATGAAATCGAGTATCTTCTGCCATGATTTTATTTTTGGTGATTGATGAGCTTATGTTGTCATTTATGGGTGTTTTTATTTTAGGTAAATCTTTGTTTTTCTTAGGCTACTCATACTTCGTACATTCTACATTTGTATTAGTATAGGAAGATTATATTTGCTAGATTTCTATTAGACTTGGTGTACTTAAAAATTACTTTGTGTGACAAATAATTTGATGCATACATTTCTTAAGAATCTGCACCAAACTTGTAAGGTATTTAGAAAAGTAGAAAAGCTAATTGAAGCTAAATGAAGTTGTTTTCTTACGCTGCAAGGATATTGAAACAAACGAATGTTTCGAAGAGTTGGTAAGAATTAACATAATATATGTCATGATTTCAAATGTATGTTTTTATTGTAATGATTAATGTAACATTTGCTCGTTCGTCTGTTTTCTTACGTTGTTTTAATTCTTGATCTGACGGCATAATTGTGTTACTTTCATTTCAAAAATATTAGCTTGCTCGAGATGTTTTTTGGTTATATTTTTTGTTTCACAATAAAGAACCGCATCATTCAAGAATTATGAATGACAATGGCTTAGTAAACAAAACATGTAACCTTGGTTAACCTTCTAGCTATGAGTAATGAAATGTTAACCTAATATTTTAACGTAAATTATGTATTAAGGTACTTTCATATTGTGCTTAGGTTTTTGTTATATACAGCACCGTATAAATGTGTATTTGAATAGTTTAGCATATCAGGGTTATGTCAGCTAGAGATTGGACCAAATAAAAAGCATAACTTACTAAAAATCTGTTTACCTTCCTTGTAAATAGGTTTTTACGACATTATCTCAATTTGTGAATTCGACTAGATTCGAAAGGCAATTTGTGCTGGGTGTCAGACTATAATATTTTTTTGGCGTATTTTTTCCCGCCTGAACACGAATTTAGTGTCTGAATTGGGAGTAAATGGAAGTCGACGATTTTTCTCGATTCAAATAATCGAGAAAAATCGATGACCGAAAAAAAGTTCGTCATTTTTTATAATTTGTTAATGGGTTTTTTTGGTTATTTCTCGATTAGCACATGTAACTTTTTTTGCGTACCTGTTTGATTTTAGTTACACTTTGTGTGATTCCAGCGCATCCAAAACCTGTACCGGCCGCGGATGGGCGTCGGCGGGGGGGACGCGGCGCCCCCGCGGCCCCCGGCCCCCCGCCCGCCGCCGCCGCCGGTGGCCCCCGACCCCCCGCCCAAGTACACGCCGCCGCCCTCCTACTCCACCGCCACCGGCGCGCGGCTGCTGCACACCCTCAGGAGGAGCTTCAGGACCCTCAGGAGGTGATTGCTCTCTTTCAAATCATCCACTATTAGCTTCTGCCCGCGACTTCGTTCCTATGTTACTTCTAATACCTCCAAGAATATGTGTAAAAAGTTTTATGATGATCGGTTGAGTAGTTTTCGCATGAAAACGTAAGAAACAAACTTACATTTACAATATTACTTAGAATTATCACGATAAAAATAATACTGACCCTCTGCTTGATATAGATGACTTTGTAGTTAATTAATAGTAAAAATGTATGAATTTAATATTTTCGTAGAATCTATAGACACATATGCATATACACGAATAAAGAAGTTCGTACAAGCTATTAAGTAGAACACAGTCATAAGGTTCACAGACAGAGTCGAGAAGGGAGAGTGTTGCGCTCTCGCTCTACCGCTGTCCGAACTCGCATATCATCTCTTTCACGCAACACATCATATGCTGTAATAATTTAAATTCGACTAAACTTGCGTATAATAACTACTTTCGAGGCGTATTTATTTTTCGCGCGTACTGTACTATGGTAAAAATTTAAAATAAAGAGCACGTTTAGAATTTCCTAATAAATTAAATAAATCCAATTTCAGAATAACATCATCACGTACGGAACCCACACAAGCAGAATCACAAATACCCATAACACTGAGCGAGAGCGTAGACCGCGACGTTCACATCTCTCTGGAGTCGAGCCCGCCCGAATACAGCGGCGTGTACACCACACCCTCGATCACTGTGACCGACGAGACCGACGCTCGATCGATCCGACCGCGATCGGATCGAACGCCACCGGACCGAGCGCGATCGGATCGAACGCCACCGGACCGTTCGCGATCGGATCGAACACAACCGGACCGATCGCGATCGGATCGACCGCAACTGGATCGATCGCGATCGTCGGCTTCGAGAGCATCGCTGTCCCTCACCAGGGACTATTTGCGTCGGTCGTTTGTGAGGAAGAGTGATTCGGCCAAAAGTATCAGGTCGAGTCTAAGGAGGAGTTTCAAGTACGGCGGTGGCCTGACGACGAGCCACGAGCAACTGGTCGGGGATGTGGAACCTATATCGAATACTGTCGCGATGTCCGCCATGTTGGATCCGGAAGGATCGCCGCACACTCGCAGTTTGGCTTCTGTGATATGATTATTTGTATTATGAAAATTCACAAACAGAATCTGTGTTGTATACTAATTTTTCAATTAACAGGGCCTGCGTTGAAACTCGCAAAGCTAAGTTCTCTTAGCACATTTACTTTGTGCTTCCACTGCAGCAAACAATACATAAACGACCTCTGTTGACTTTTGCTGGCCTGCTTCACTGCAGTGCAGATGATTTGGGTTTGATTCCTAGCACGTTAAATTTACTATGTTCTGGGTGTTTGGAATCTACCCTGAACTTGCTTAACTTGGGAATATACAATGTGTGTCTGCCGATTATAAGAAAGTGGCGTTGGAAGTGTTATGTGAACATATGTTGTGTTTACATACTCGCGCTGCCCATTTCCCTCGCTACTTTCCCGCCTGCTTCCGAGGAAGTGGGAATATAATAAGAGGCATTAAGATTCTTGCCTAAACCCCAGTACACTCATTCGACAAAAAATTACCAACATTCCACATTTATCACAAAACAATATTTTGAACATACTTGCAAAGACAGCGAATATTTTCAAACTCGAAATAACGTTTATTTTGTGTTATATTTCTATATTTTACTATCAATTTATTTGCTACTGCTACATATTATAATTGGACCTACTTATGCAAAATTGAACCAACCCACATACAGACAGTTTTGAGAAAAAGCCGTTTTAATTAAAATTTTGCAAAAAAAATTGAATGTATCTTATGTACAATATTCTAAATAATCTTTTTCCAAAATATAAACACGTTTTTTGTATGTAAAATTTTAATAAAACTGTTTTTTTTTTCAAAACTATCAGTATGTGGGTTGGTTCCATTTTGCATAGGTAAGTCCATTTACACATAAACTCCATATAAGTAAAGTCAGTTTTCTACTAATAGTAAGGCAAAGAATGAATAACAAGATATAGAAATATGGTATTATTATATTTGGTAGTAATAATGTTAGGTTACGTGATGAACATTCCACGAGTTCAAATAATACCTCATGTTCTATGAAATTATTTTGTGTATAACTTTAAGAAGGGCAGTAAGATAGCTAGTAGCTTAACTATTTTAAACCCAATTTGGAAGAGCATTTGATATTTATAAATTTACATATAATAAAATTATGTTCTAGAACGAAAAAAACTACAACTGTACATACAATAATTATGGAAGTGTACTGAGCATTAATTTATTAGACTATAGGTACTAAAAAGTCTAAATTAGTCTGTTTCAAATAGAACGATATGGGAGAATTGCTTAAATAATAAATAAACATCGTGATTCTAAGTATTAGATTATTGTTAAATAGTAACAGTAATTAAATATGTTTTTATATATAATAATATTATATAATTATATTATTATATAATTATATCATAATATAATTATATGAATAAGTAAGCAAAAACTTTGTACCCCTTTTTATCGATAATTGCGCGGACGGATGAGTAAGAAATTTCGCACACTTATAGTTTACACAGAGAAAGAGTGCAGAATGAAGAATATTTTCAAAAAAATATTATTAATTTATAAATAATTAAACTCTTATATTAATTAAAACACAATAAAGTAAGAAATATTACAATGCTCACAAATTCATAATCCATCTATCAACAAGTCGTTGCTACGCAACCACCAACCAACACTCGGCCATTCTGCAAATAATGTGACGCGTAACCGAAAAATGTGACGGTAAACAAGTTTCACTTCCATAAATCGTTTTTTATAGATCGGTGTACAACGGTAATCTAATAACGGGGAATCTCAATAATAGAATTTGAAATTTTATTTTTAAACTATAGTATATGAGCCATGAAGGTAGCTAGGATTAAATACAATTTACAATAATGTTAGATTTAAATCACTTACGTCGTATACTTAAAAATTGTTAGGAAAACAAACTCAGAGCTTAGAAAAAAATGTGAAACCATCGGTAAGAATAGGTTATTACGTATAAATAAAGCTATGTACACATTGACTTAACGTACGCAACGTGTAGTTTTTGACGGTTGCTATAATATCGCTTAAAGTCCATTAATTGTTAAATAATGTTACATTTATACCTACTATGTTCTACTAGCTACTATTTTTGAATAAGACATCAATACCTGGAAAATCTGACCATGTTAATGAACTACAAATTGCATATAACTGAAGAATAACAGCTAATAAATTGAGATATAAAGGACAACCTTGTGTAGCAGATTGCTACGGGCCACGATATCACTTTCCATCAGCTTGTGGGCAAGGATAGACCCACTAAAAATAATTGATGTGGCGCTAGCCACAGCCAATATTCTTGAAATTTTAATAATTAATAAACCTTGACATTGTTATTGCTTTTCAACGTTCAATTGCAGGTTTATTTAATTTTCATTTACAAATTATTTTTAGTGGGTCTATCGTTGCCTACAAGCTGAATCGTCAAACCATTTTCTTATATGCAAATACAAAAAATATTAACTAAAATATTCCCCTTAATTCAACATGTTTCACGCGTTGCATACGTGGAATCGATATGTTCTTAGCGTCACTGTGAATTATAGACTAGAAATGTGTTCTTGAATATACTTAACTCGAATGTGGTTTTTAAGTAAGGCTTTGGTGTAAAGTTGTTTGAGATAAATGGACATGGGTTTCTGTAATCGAATTAGCGATAGTTATCGTTTACAGAATACCGTGTTGCATACAATTTTCTACGTTTTGAACGTTATATTTGACGTATTATTCGAATCGATCGAATACATTATTCGATAACGTCGTAATAAGTCGTTGCATAAATTTCGTACTTTGTTACGTACTTGAATCCCATGTAATTTAAACGTAATTTAGATTCATAATTATGTAATTATTAATTAGGGATATTACCGTTTTTAATTAATATCCTTAAGGATCGATTTTATCTATAAAGGTTCCGCATATAAGAGGTAGTGTATAAATATATAAAGTAAATACTTTTGTGTAGCTAATTTTCTGTCCTTACTTTCTCCTTAATTGAATGATTCCATAGCCAAAACTAACCCAATCCTTCTATTCGTAATAATTGTGCGAGGTTGATAGGTTCTCATAATTGTTATAAGGGAGAAAAGTTATCAAAAAGTATATAAGGGGTACCTAAGCAATTATGAATAACACTTTTGATAACTTGTTTACAAACCTTTAGACCTCGTAGAATTGTTATAAATAAGAGGTAGTTCTTAACTGAAATGCATTTTTTTGAACCCTAATATTCATTGGACTTCGTCTATGTATAACTTTTGTTCAGATTCACAATAATATTCATCTGAGGACTATTATGAAGAGGAAATTAGTGTGATACGACCGATAATGTTATTTTTTATATAGTTAATAATTATAATGATCGAATACATCAAGTACAATGAATTTAAGATATTGGTTGTTAAATAAGATTTATTTAATTAATTCACTTGCAGCTTTTCAAGTTCCTTTCGTGCGTTTGTCGTTTGGAAAAGCATGTTTTTTGGATTTTTTAAATCTAGTCATTTCAAGCTTCCATTTTTATGACGGGAAGTTGCTAATAATTCGAACTATATTGAAGTTCTTTTGAACTTTAATTAGGCTTTAATATAAATTAACCGTACTTATTAACATCACAATTTTGAACTTAAATATACAATAATAAATTATTTTATTTTATTCGGTATAAAAATTGTTTAACTTTCGCTTTTAGTTTTTCGTTTTAAAAAGTTTTTTTTATCGTACCATAGAAAGGTTTACTACATATAAATAAGAGTTGAGATATAATCCTACGTAAATAAATGGTAGTATGGCCATTTGTAACAGAAATATTTTGTGTCGAAATCATTATAAATCAACGACAGTCCGCCATAATTAATTAATGGTTCCTTACATATACATAAATAATGATATGTTCTTATTTTACTTGTATGTTTGCTTCAGATGCTTTAAGTCGTTATAAAATACGAATGTGTGAATTTTTGTATATTAAAATTAATTTGTCTTAATGTATTAAGTATTTCTGGTTGCTAATATGATAATTTAATCGTTGCATACGTCGCACCTTTGTGTACGCTACGCTTTTAATTCATTCGCAATCGAATAAACTCCTTAGATTTATTTTTCTTTACACATCACATTTATTTTTAAGCTGCACATTTTTATTGCACATAGGTGATTATTATTAAAGTTAATGTTTTGATGTCGTCGATGCATTCCACTTTGTTGAAATATTTTAATGTTAGTTTTATCTAATAAAAACATTTTTGTACTAGTTAATGTGTATTATTTATTACGTTTTATTTATATTACTTGTATTAAGAGGGTTCGTCTTTGTTCTGTAAGGAAGCATGGTGTCGTCGTCATTGAGTCATCAGTGTCAACAATTACAAAACTTTTACTAAATTTCAACTCATAAAAGTGGTCTTGGATGGAAAGAGCATTTGTTTTTTTTTTGGAAGACTTCGATCGAACACGGTTTTCTATATTTGATGAACTTTTTCTATCCATCCTCCATTGATATTATTCAAAATATGTATCAATTGATTTTGCTCGCGGTTTCGCTGTTATCCCACGGGAATCGTACATTATTTCGGGATAAAAAGTAGCCCATGTGCTATTCTAGACTACATGTGACAAATTTCGTCCACATCCGTTCAATTATTCTGGCGTTATTTATAATATTATAAGTATGGATATTCAAATGTTGTATTTGAGTCTTCGAATACCATCTATTCTCTGACCTGCTTTAAAAGCAAGTCACAGACAATTTTGGAGCACTTATGTTTCATTATTATTTTTTAATAGGAATATTCTAAATAAATTTCAACTTTATTGATTACGAAATTTTTATTTACTTAAAATCAACATCACATAATTAAAAACTTTAACTATATTTCATAGACAAAGAATAAAGCTTCGAGTTTTTAAAACAAGGAAGCCGAGGTAATGAAATGCTAAGAAACTTGAAATTTAAGACTAGCAAAGAAACAGTCCAAAGAAACGGTAAGAACAGAACAAGATTCAAAGATTTTAAAATATAGTCAAAGCAACATTTTACAACCTCAACTTCGCATTGTTAATCAAAAATTAAAGAAGGATCAAAATGACATATTTAATATATTTCAATACAGAAACGTGTATAATCGTCAATATATTTTTCATAATGCAGGAACATCGATATAAGTCTTGAGTATAAGAATTTGATAATAAAAAATGATTTTTTTTAAATATTAAGCCGGCTCAATAAGACGATGATAAGGTCAGTTACATACAAACATATAGACACAAATTTTATGTATGAACATCACGAAAATCTACAACACAAACATTTAGACCACACTTTATGATTCCACTACATTCTTAGTTCATTGAAAACGAGGAAAATATTTTTAGTAGCATGAATATGTACACTTAATTTCAATATGTGTACGTACGCAAAAAACACATATTGAAATTCAGTGCATATTTTGACAACAATTTGGTCAAGAATTCTTTCAATTGCGATATACCTAGCTGTTTTTCTTAATATTTACCATTGGAATATGGCAAATTCCAAATAGATGCTAATGTTAAATTAGTTTATAATTTCATACCCATTTGCTATAATATACCATGCCATAAACAGTTAAACAACATTTCAAGAATATATTGAAATTATCACAAAACACAGTAAGCAAAATGCCTTTGTTTCAAATACTGTTATAAACACTGGATACATATTTATTAACTCCAATATCATGTTGTTGGAGTAGGTCTCGAAAAGTCCTCGTGATTCACTTAAATAAAATAAAAAACAATTAAAAACTTGCATTCAAATACCAAGTATTCAACAATAGTTGTCACCAAATTAATTATTCTAATAATCGTAAAATACAAATTTCAGTCAAGTTTCAACGAGATATAGAGCTCGAGATCACTTATCTAAGCAAGGAATTCAAGTTGAGTAGGGATTTGGCCGCTTTGGAATCGGTGGGCTCCTTTTTCTTCGACGGGTCCAACATGAAACATTTCCATAGCCTGAAACAGAAAAACAATGTATTGTAAGTTCACGTCACAGCATGCTCTCTTCAATTCTCCAAGAACAGTTATAATGTCATGTACACAAGTAAAAATTATTTGTAGAAAAATTTCACACAGAAAATATTACTGTTTTTACCAAACAATCGGGTATCGAAACAATAATAAACTAGCTGACCAGTGCCCACTTCGCTGGGCATCAGAAAAAAAAGACTTATTATTAATCACAATGAAATATTGATCGTGTACTAGCAGAAGGTGATGTCAGGAGCCTTAAGAACAGACGAGCGTGCGTGACAAGAGCTATGAATGTCAAAGAAGCAAGTGAGGTGTGTAAGAATAAGCCTGAATGACGCTCTGTTGTTGCGTTGTGTCTACCCCGCAAGGGACCTGGCGTGAAGTTATGTATGTATGTATGTGAAAACGATCAATATCGTACAACTATCGTTTGACACTGTTGCGAGGCGTCCGCGTACAGACCTGAGCGTCTCGTCGGCGCCGGCGGAGAGCACGGTGGTGCCGTCGGGCGAGAGCGCGAGGTGCAGCACGCGCGCCACGTGCCCCGTGAGCTCGGCCACGCGCGACAGCAGCGGGTACTTCCACAGCACCAGCTGGTTCTGCGCGTACCCGTGCCCCGACACCAGCTCCTTGTAGTGCGTGCTCCACACGATCGAGCACACCTGACGGCGGGGAACGGTCATTATCGCCAACGGACATCGAACTCTAACGCGATTATGAAGCGGTCACACGCGAACTCAATGCGATGCGGTGCGACGCGAATCGTCTCGCACACAGTCCCGACGCCGCCGTACCAAAAAAAAATGTGTGTGTACTTATGTACACGCGTTAGAAGTTATATGTTTGGTGTATCACGATAAAATCTTTTCAAATATTTTATCTTTTACGTTTGTAGAAAAAACGACACTAACAATAGAAAAAATAGAATGTTGACTATAGCTAACTTCAGGGTGTCGGTTTTTCGTGACAGGGTGCGCGCGCATTGTAAAAGTATAACTTCAAAACTAAAATGTTGACTATAGTTAACTTCAGGGTGTCGATTGACTATAGCTAACTTCATGGTACAGGTTTTTCGTGTGAAGGTGTGCGCGCGCTTCGTAAAAATTTACTCTCATCATTTTTCCCTAACGCGTCTAAAGAAGTATAACTGCAAAATCACCACGGCACCGCATCCAGTTCGCGCGACAATATCGAGCCAACTGATCGCGTTCGCTTCATTTCGCGCCGCACCGCACCCCACGTGCGTTTGGTCACGCTCACACTGGATGTCGCGTCAAGGTGCTATCAATATGTTGTCGCTCTCTAAAGAGAGACTGGAATCTAGCAGAACACAATTCGGTAGTTGACAGTATGAAAAATATAGGCTTTAATATATATCGTAGATTACGATCTAAATATGACAAAAATAAATTGTTTTATCTAAAATATTAAATATTAATTGGTATTTTTGAGAAATAAAAGTGTTGTAACGCCAGAGTGCGTGACGTCATAGTGCGCAAAACACAAGAAGTTATCAATGACTTCTCAGATAACACTTCAACGACGCCATGACGTCACAATGTGCAAAACAAACATCTGTTTTGTTTTGCACACTGTGACGTCATCGCGTCATGACTGCTTGACGCGTTTTTGTGACGAAATGTCAAAATATTTATAAAATTGCTAAATTAAATATGTTAATCTTGTTTTTTTTTGCTGAAATATTAATATTTTGGCGAAAATAGACCATAAGGCTCAAAATAAACCTGTTTCTCAAAAATTGACAACTACCGAGTCCAAGGTTGTTGTGGTGGCCTACTCTAGATCAGGGATGGAAACCGTCCAGACGGGCAAATATCCGACCACCTGGTGAAAGTATCAAATTTTATCTCTGGGAAAGAGAAAATAAAATGCTGACTCTGGATGTCATTACTTCTGGCAATTTGAAATTGGGAGCAATGTGTAAAACTCATTTACAGATTGAGTTTCAGATAGTTTTCTTGGTTTAAAACCAGACAGATGATATAAATAAGAAAAGACTGGGTACTTGAATGTTTGAATACTCTAGGATTCTCCTATCATAAATCCTCCCGTTTGTAGTAGTAGTTTATTGGATCTTACACACTGCCAAGAGAAACGTAAAGTGCCAATTCGTGAAACGGGAAATTCGGCAAAGGAAACATTTGCCAGTAAATGGAGTAATTCGTCACCTGTGACTTGGTGTCGACGGTGTGAAGGTTAGCCCCCGTGTTGACGTTCCAGATGCGGATCGTCCTGTCGGCCGTGCCGCCCCCAGAGGCCAGGATGCCGGAACTCCACGGACACCACGCCAGACCTTTCACAGCTGCCAAATGTTGACTGAAAACATAACAAAATAAATACTTTTTTTTAGGGACTTAAACTCTTTATTGTTCACCATAACTTAAACCTAAACAATTTAATATGAATACATTTGTATTAGAACAATGATCAGCCTTATCATTTATAGCAATCTCTTCCAAGCAAGGAAGTCCATTTGGCCTGCCTATACTAACATAGAATCTCGTTTTTCTTTAGTAGTAGTTTAGTAGCCACCTTTTCTACCTAATATCATCAGACATTTTTTGGTAGTTGCTGTTTCTTATGTATATTATTTTGTTTTTGTTAACAAACATGATACATGTAAAGGTGAATTATCCGAGTAGATCTGTAGAATCTCGATCTTATAGTTTCAGATTTAGCCATAGGATTAAATCTGAAACTATAAAATATAGTGAAAAATACTCAAAGGAGTCTCGAAGGCAATTTTAATGAAAATGAAAGTGGTATCATTAGATTTTTGAAAAATCTATTTGTAACCCTAGTCACGAATTGAACTGTCTAATTTACAAAAAAAACCCATCAATTCATAGATCCTAAATTTGTTCTTTTTCTGTGAAGGAATGTCATATATATTAAAATGTATATTGCAACTTACTTGAATGAGTAAATGTACTGTGGCTGGGTGTAGTGCGCCCCCTGTGCGATGGGCCAGATGTTTAGCAAGTTATCGTTGCCACCCGATGCGAGGTATCTACCTTCAGGTGACCACTTCAGACCGCAGATCTGAACACAACACAACATCCAGATTAACTCTTAAATAACAAATTACCAAGTCTCTATATTAAAAGAATGAAGTTTTAATTAATACTAGGATATGCCCAGGTCTTTGTCCACGTTTGACTTGATATTCCCGTGTGGCATTCTCGGGACAAGTCATCATTTTAGTAAAAACTGTTTCAGAATAAGCTAATTTTTATGCACCTGAACAACTACAAATTGTTCCCAAGATAAAAATATCACAAATTTATTATACAAAATTTCATCAGTTTAAAAAATCACATTGGTATTAGATATTTGTAAACTGATAATTTCAAATAATTTCTGGGACAAAATGTAGTGAAGATTTTAAGTCTAAGATAACCCCAGGTTATTGAAACTATGTTTTAATGGTTTTAAACGAGGATTTTCCTTTGAATTTTATTTTGATCAAATAATACCAAAATGTAAAGTATCATTGCATAATCTTAGTTATTATTTGGCCTATTGCAGAATTGTTAATTTTAATTGTGTACTAGTCGTGATCGGGCGTCCCAAATATCACTAGAAAAACAGAGTGGAAAAAATGACCTGTCGGAGTTACGAGGCAATAATTGGCAAGAAACTGTGCAGGATAGGGAAAATGGTATGTTCTCGTTTCCGAGGCCAAGACCCACTTTCGGTCACTGAGCCAGCAGAGAACTTAACCCCTTTGAGGGTAGAAAATTAATATTATTTTTTCCATAGCTGCCATCTATATTCCTGCGCCATAACCAGCGAATTATATCGTCTCTTTAATTCTAATACAAATTCTATGTCTAGAGGGAGAAATCAGTTCAACGCCCGTTTCAATTATCTGTATTTGAACGAGCGTGCATGACAAGAGCTATGAATGTCAAAGAAGCAAGTGAGGTGTGTAAGAATGGGCCTGCGTGGCGCTCTGTTCTTCGTGCCTACCCCGCAAGGGACCTGGCGTGAAGTTATGTATGTATGTATTTGAACTATCACAAAATTGTGGTGCTTCCCAATTAGTTGTGTGTGACACTCGAAAACAAATTTGTTGCGTGTGTGTGGTGTAGTATGAAAGCATTGGGTTCAGCACACAATAATTAAGTATTTGCACACATAGCATAAATGTAGTATATAAGGCTGTAATTTTGTTAAACGTGGAAAGAATAAAGACATCATTCACATTGGGACAATGTGGTTTGAACACAGCTGTCTTAGAAGTTGAGCGACCTAGTCTGGATCAGATCGAGGTACCTCCTGCGTGTGCGCGTCGATGGTGGCGACGGCGTGGTCGCGCTGGCGCACGTCGTGGTGCACGATGCGGCCGTCGCGCGCGCCGCTCGACACCACGTACATGTTCCACGCCAGCGAGCCCACGCGCGCCGTGTGCCCGTCCATCACCTACACGGTCAAACGTCTTGTGCATCACTAGACGATACATTATCAATCAACTGCATTTCATTCCAAGTACCCAAAAAAATCAGACTTTTTTAAAATTTATTTATTGACTCATGTTTGCATACATTGAAAACACGTTTGACTATGGCACAAAAACCTTATGGGTTTAATCGTACCACAGAGTTGTGTATACAATATTGTTATATCAAAAACTAGCTGTGTCCATGACATCGTCCACATGGAATTTGTTTTCAAACCCCCCGATTTTGAAACATATTTCATTAGTGCTCTGTTCCTATTAGTCTTAGCGTGGTGATATACACCCCATAGCCTTCCTCGATAACTGGCTATCTAACACTGAAATATTTTTTCAAATGAGGCTAGTAATTCCTGAGATTAGCATGTTCAATTAAAGACATAAACAAATAAACTCTTCAGTTTTATATATTAGTATAAGATAGGAGCAGAGGCAAGTTATTGTTATCATCATTCTAGTGCCTGCTTCTTTTTTAGTCCCAGGTCAGCACACTTCTGATTATCTGCTTTGAGAATCAATATAGAATATCTTCAGATTATTATAATATTGATGTAAGCATTTTAATCCTAATAATTGAAGATTTATAACTTTTGTAAATGTAAAAAAAAATGAAAAATAAATGCTCAGAAGACTTCTAAAAAGGTTACAGACATCATCCAGCTTTTTTTAAATGCAAATTATTTAGGATAAGGTCCTGTAAGTCAGTTTTTACAAATTAGTAGACTTCGTCTCAGACGCATAATAGTCACATGTTTGTAAAAACCAACATTTGCACACATGTGTTTTGCAATATTTTACATCACTTTGCGAGAAAACAGTACAATAGGTCAAACATTAATATCAGACGGAAATAAGTAACAACCTTTGATGTTTCTAATATGAAAATGGCGCGCAATTGCAAATAGCGTCACATGCGCGTTTTGCAAATTTAAACATCTTTCGTCTCATTTTCTCTTTAATATTAAAGTGAGACAAATGTATTAATGTAAAGAGCTTCCAAGTAGATTCAATCATCAAGCTTATTTATTCTCATAATGTGGCTCATTGATGGAATTCTTATATATTTTTTATAGAAATTTAAAACAAACCGTAAAGGATACGCACAGCGCGATACAACGGCATATGTGGTAAAACAGTCATTTTAAACTTTCGAACAATGTATACAGGCTTCGTAAATGCATTGTTTGGGCAAACGTGTTGAAAACAGCACATTAGCAAATCTTTTCATCACATAGATCGGTGGTAAAGGGAAACACTTTTTGTCTGTTAACTGCAACCATTATGAACATGTAGTTATGACACCATACAAATAGTTATATATACATACTCTTAAACGTTTGATTCGTTCACAGTCCCACAACTCAACGGTGGCAGAAGAAGTGCCCACTGCAAGGTGGGTTCCTCCACCTTGGACCCAGGACACGGAGCAAACAGTCTCCGAGCCCTCCAAGGTGAGCAGCTGCTCGATCTGGCCAGTGCCTGCATTCCAAAGGTAAACAGTGCTGCCAAGGGCTACAGCTAGTATATTAGATGCACTCCAGTCTACTAAATTTAAGTCTGGAACAAAAAGATTTTGTTTTATTTTTTTTATTAACCTTTACATTAAAGTACTTTGGCTATGTTCCATTTGGGACTCGAAACGACCACATTCAAGATTTCAATATATGCCATTCCACTTCCTTGACGGCATTACAATCATAAACCCAAGTGGAACGGCTATTTGACCCACGTCTTGCCATTGGTCGTTGAGTAATCGAAAATGATGACGTCATTGATGACGTTTTCCCCACGACCACAACGACCGCGGTCGCCTTGTGGAAGAGATAACTGAGTATTTTGGGCGTTTTGAGCTACAAATGGAACGCCTTACCTGAGAATCATATATCAATTCTCTTCTGACTGATTTATTCTTTGCCTATTTTGCAACAGTTAGTAAGGAATAAGCTATAAACATTTTTAACAACTATTTAATTTATTTAAATGTCAGTTTCTATAGTATTCATTCAATAAGTTTTAATTGCTTTAAATCAGTGTTTTCAACGTGTGGGTCGCGAAGCTTCTGTAGCGGAGTTGCAAAAGGTTGGGAAAGCTACTGCAGTAAAGTCTGTGCAATATCTGTTGATTCATCAAATTGCAAGGACACAAAAGTGCTTTCTTTTATTTCTTCTATGACTTGATTACGAACATCAGTCGCCATATCGTTTATCCTGCGTTGAATGGTACTGCCAGACAGAGGTATTCTTTTGAGTTTTTCGACCTCTGGTTTGCCAAACATAATCTCCGCCATATCTATGCTGCTGGTAAAATCAAACTTTCGGCAATAGTATTAGGTTTTTCTGCATTAGATACACGAAGAGCTACTGGATAGCAACGCTTTTTCATTTATGCGGGGCAGGGACGGGGAGGCTGGCATCGGACGTGGTCGTACGTATGCGCGTAAAATACGTTATATACTGGCGTCGCATTCGATGTGAAAAAAATGTGTTTTACGTACTTAATTATGTATTTAGTCGAACCCCTGATTACGAAAATGAATAAATATGTTGGATAGAATATTTGTCACAAAATAAAATACATTAAAAAAAAGATTCCGACGAATTGAGAACCTCCTCCTTTTTTTGAAGTCGGTTAAAAAAGCAACGGGATCGCTAAATATTTCTTCATACTATAGAGGTCGTGTAATGAAAAAGGTTGAAAAACACTGCTTTAAATCATCTTGTGACCAATTCAAGTAGAAAGTAAGTGATACTTACAATAATCATCTAAAATATCTGGCGCATCTAATATTCTGTCTGGAGCTTGCGGTATGTATCTAGTTGTGTTTTTCACTGATGATGGCACTTTAGCCTGGAAATTAGAAATCAAATTGTAAAGTGCTGCAAGAGAAATGTTTCACATTGAGCCTATATTGCCAATTGACTATAAGCGACATTTGGACCTAAGTATATTTTTTGCTACAAAAGGTATGTTAAATCTATTATTTTGTTTTAAGACTTTCATTTTCACTTTTTTAGTTACATTAGGGGACTACTGAATCAAAAACTGAGTCTTAAAACAGAATATTAGTTTAGAACACCTTTTGCAACAAAAACTATATTTAGTTCCAAATGGCGCTTACAATCAAATGGTAGTAAGGTTCGTTATATGTAAAATTTTATAACACTTAAAATTGTTTGTCAATAATTAAAAGAATCATAAATGTACTAAATTTCTATTACCCTTATGAATTTATCTAGTATAGTCTGAGCTATTTTTTGAACAGCCATTCAGGTCAGGCGTCTTCCTGAAATATATATCTAGATTTTTGTGACATCAGCTGTTCTTCTTTGATATTCTTTATGTTAAGTTCTTAGGTGCTTTTACCATTTTAGTCTATTTTTCTTTATTTACAAGTCTTTATTTTAGCTTATTCTAATACATACCTGATATTGAAACATTACCACTATAGGAGAGGAGTAGGATAGTGTTGGACTCTGGCATGTTGGACTTACCGGCATAATCATTCAAATAATTAGTCATATTAAAATTGTCAAGGCACTGGGGACACAAATGTGCTTCTGATGACCTTACAAGTTCTTTCAGAAAATGTAAATGATGGATGGATAGAAAGCAGCTATATAATAAACATATACAAATAGAGATTTTAGTCAATGATTACTAGAATTATTAAGAGCAGTAAGACTATATTAGTAGTGTTGATTATGATTTTCAGTTCTCTAATTAAAATCCCTCCCAGCGGTGAAGTAAGTAGTAAGCAAAAGCAAATATACCTGTGAATACACAACTCTTAATCTGTTCTGATAGCCTTCAGGTGCAGCAGGGGCTTTGCAGGTGTATTGCAAGAGTCTGCCCGGCTCAGTGTCAGTCAATACTCGGCTGATACTCTCACCGGTAGCCATTTGAGAAACTACTTCCTCCGTAGTTTCTTCTTCACGGTTCATCTGAGGGTATATTGAATCACCAAGTTAATGTTGGGTTAAAACAAACAATGGTCAGATGGACGATATTACGATGATAGGATAGGATAGGGATTCCCAAAGTTAATATTAACTAATTATCCCTGGGTTCGAAATCCGTTTTCCAGGAGCTGAAAAAAAAAACTGACTTTGAGGGTCGGCAAGGTCTAAAAATCGACCCCTATTAATTAACACAAGTTCTAATTTGAAACTTTCCAGGTATAAGTTGTGTTACATGTACAAATGTCTTCCTTTCAGAAAATTACTACCCACTAAGTATTTTTACATAATTTGTATTAATAATTATTAATTACACTGGATTTTTACTGAATTTTATGTCTATCCATTTTGTTAAATGTTGATGACAAAATGATGTTAAGTTTACTCATGTAACCAACAACAAAGTTTGTGAATTGGTGTTTTGTATTGATACAAAAAAACTAGTAATACAATTTTTAAAGTAGTTTGGCATCATATCATTCATTTGGAAAGGGATCTCTCGTCTAAGATAGTTTGGGAATCCCTACATTAGAGGGCTACCGGCCTGTTTGCTGCCTTCATAATTAAAAAAGACTTGTGTAAATACAGTCTGGCAGTTCCACAGGTGTTCACACTTAAGCCAGGGATGCATTAAAGGCCCTTGGTGAAAATATTAAAAGCCTGTTTACAGTTACATAAACTTGCAGAAGGTACACCTATTGGTAATTAGTTATACTGCCTCCTGGACAGAATTGAGATTGTCCCAATTCTATATATGTATTTTATAAAATATTCAAAAAAATGTTAATATCATGTTGCATGAAAAAACAACTTTTTTGTAAAATATCAGGGCATTTTTTAACTTTTCTGGGGTGGTTTAGTTAAGGCACTAATTTGTTACAATCTTAAAAAGTCAATGAAATAAAATCCTAAAACACAAATTATAATTCCAGAATCATTAAGTTCTGCACCCCGTGGACTCTCATTGTAACATGGTAGGACAGTAATACAATTTGAGAAATGTAGCTGTTTTAACCTGATTGCTTTGTTAACAAAATATACTTAGCAATCTATTGATAATAATACAGTAATCATATTTAGAATGTTCATTGTCAGTGTTCATATACTCATACTCTTGAAAAGGCTTTTTGTTTTGCTGAGATAGCTACATTATTAAAGAAATATAAAGCTATTCATAATGGTAGTATTTTTTCAATAATAAGAAGAGACAGTCTTCTTACCATATAATGGCACAAGTCATAGTTTGAATTACTTCTAGAAGGAATAAATCTATCTGCTTTGTTTGGTGTCTTCGAGGCTTTGTTAGGTGTAGGAGTTGTAGAGCGACCTGGAAATATGTATGTAATTAGAATTGAAAATATTATTGAAACTTTATTTAAACTTCGTAATAACCAATCCAACCGTTTTTTGAACGAATTCATAATTATTTTGGGACACTGACATAGATAACGTCTGATCACAACCCTCTAGATTATCTAGCTAAGAAATGCATTATTATCAGACCAATTACAGTTTATTAAATATATTTAACATAGTTTTATGTTCAGATTCGCTTGCAAATAATACAATGAGTAAACATATTAATACACACACTGAATAGCAGTTTACAAACCTGGAGACTTATTCTTAGATGGTGTTTTCTTTCCTTTCTTGTTTTCATTTCTCGTGGGAGTCTTGTTATTAGACAAAACACTGTTATTACAACTTTGGTTCGCCGATACGGATAATTTTTGCATAGACTGATTGCAGGAGCTAATGTTTATATTTGATTGATTTTTGAAGGAAGCACTCAAGGAAGGGTTCACATTTTCGTTAGCAGTTTTCTTAGCCCAACGCTGAAGTGGGCCTCTTGTAATCGGTCCATCCATGGTAGCCAAACTATTCAATTCATTCAAGTAGTTAAACTGGGCCATACTTTCGCTAACCGACAATTATCACAATTTTAATAAATAATAAACATGGGATAGCAAACTTTTATAAATGTTTTCGATAGCAATATTACCGAAACATTGAATTTTATTTAATTTATTCGCAAATAAACTTAACAAATATCGACATCGACAGTTTGTTACGAATAGGAATTCGTTATTTCAAAAATTGTATTGCTAAATGCTAATTGCCATTTTCACAAAAAGCGGTGTTGCCATTATGATAATACTAGAGATGATCGTTTTTGTAAAAACATTTTTGAGCAACGATGCCAGTAGACGATGCCGGCATCCGATGCCGATATATTGAAAAACGGATGCCCGCAATATCCGATGCGAACTTCACCGAATGCGAGCGAGTGAGAGGTACCGTTGACCACGCCACGGAAAACGCAACGATGACAAACCGAAGACTCGACGTATCGCTCGCTCGCTAACTCTCGGGTGCTCTCGGTACGATCGGTGGTTGTGTAAGGCAAACAATCAACGTAATACAACACTAGAAGCGTGCGTAACTGTTAGAAATTTTTATAATAATATAGGTACTTATGTATTTTTTAAAGTATCTCATTTATTTTTTAACAATCCCATTGAATGGTGGCTTCGTCATTCCAAAATATACTCGACGTTGGCAGAAATATACCGTTCGAGGTGCAATATTATTATAACTTCTGTGCCATGCGAACAGATATTCTCCAAAACCATATTTTGAATGAACGAAGAACTCGTCTTACAAATTCCAAATTTGGTCAAAATTGGTTTTTTCTTAATGTAAACTCTAATTTTGTTAAAAATAACGACTAATATTAATTAACTTATGTTTATTTTTAACTTCCACACTTTTAAAACAATATACCAGTAGAAGTCGTAATATTGAATATCGTATCTAAATAATTTACATAACTAATAGAAAACAGGCATCCAATGTTATATGCAGAGTCGCAGATACTTTAGCCGGCAACTAATTTTGGCAAATCGTATCGATGCCAGAAATAACGATGCCGGCATCGGATGCGGTTTACAATTAACGATGCGCATCGGATGACAAAATTTAACGAAAACGCCCATCGCTAAATAATACAATCACTAGATTGTGAGTGTGGCTCTGGTGGAAGTATGGCATTTCCTGGCAACTAATAATTTTTATTGTCATACTGAACAACGCGGCAGATTTGAATCAATGAATTGGGTAGGTTCTCCGAAATTTGCTGGCACCAACATTTAGGAATATATCTGAATTTTTATTGTAAGCGTTTTCATAAATTCACTAATTTCAGTTTGATATTACAGTTAATTTGTGGTATTTTTCTGCCAGGCATATTGTGATTTTTATGACAGCCCATAACAAACGCAGGTTAATTCTTATTTCGAAACAATCAATATTATAAAACAGTTGATCGATTAAAGAAAATAAACAAATGGATTTGTTTTAATTAGTTTATTTATAAATGTAAAGATTGTTTACAAAATAACATATTAAACTTATGTAAAAAAATCTAAAAATAGAACCATGATTATATATATTGCATTAAAATCAACACATCAGATACAAATAATTTTCATTTAATTAAAATACATGTACTTAGTCAACGTATTCATAAAGATTGATAACTACAACACACTTTGATTGTTTTTTGAAATTATTAATTACTAGAGTTTACCCCGCGGCTGCGCCGCGGGTTAACCTCTAGTTCGTGTCTCTTGTTTAAAGAGCAAGTGCTACAGGTTATATTATATTACAATGTTTTTATGTATTTGCCCACGGAAGATTCACTTCATTTTATATCGCTAATTATATATACTATCCCCCGCCTATCTGTCAACAAAATAAATTACAAAACTTGACCAAAAAGGCCAAAATGGTCTAAATGACCAAAAGACCACAGTGACCGACATGGCTAAAATGACGGAATAGGAAAAACGACCAAAAAGGCCAAAATAATCAAAATGGTCAAAATGACCAAAGAGACCAAAATGACCAAATAGGCCAAAATGACCAAAGAGGCCAAAATGACCAAATAGGCCAAAATGACCAAATAGGCCAAAGTGACCAAATAGGCCAAAATGACCAAAAAGGTCAAAATGATCAATAAGGCCAAAATGACCAAATAGGCCAAAATGACAAAAGAGGCCAAAATGATCATATAGGCCAAAATGACCAAATAGGCCAAAATGACCAAAAAGGTCAAAATGATCAATAAGGCCAAAATTACCAAATAGGCCAAAATGACCAAATAGGCCAAAATGACCAAAGAGGCCAAAATGACAAAAGATGCCAAAATGACCATATAGGCCAAAATGACCAAAGAGGCCAAAATGACCGAAGAGGCCAAAATGACCAAAGAGGCCAAAATGACCAAATAGGCCAAAATGACCAAAGAGGCCAAAATGACCAGAGGCCAAAATGACCAAAGAGGCCAAAATGACCATATAGGCCAAAATGACCAAAGAGGCCAAAATGACCAAAGAGGCCAAAATGACCATATAGGCCAAAATGACCAAATAGGCCAAAATGACCAAAGAGGCCAAAATTACCAAATAGGCCAAAATGACAAAATAGGCCAAAATGACCAAAGAGGCCAAAATGACAAAAGATGCCAAAATGACCATATAGGCCAAAATGACCAAATACGCCAAAATGACCAAAGAGGCCAAAATGACCAAAGAGGCCAAAATGACCAAAGAGGCCAAAATGACCAAATAGGCCAAAATGATCAATAAGGCCAAAATGACCGAAGAGGCCAAAATGACCATATAGGCCAAAATGACCAAATAGGCCAAAATGACCAAAGAGGCCAAAATGACCAAATAGGCAAAAATTATCCCTTGACCATCCTCAGTATTTAATTTACATACGTGCCGAATTTCAGCCAAATCGGTCCAGTAGTTTTTCCGTAAAAGCATAACAAACAAACAGACAAATATCATTTTATCCCGGAAACTATCCCATTTTTCGGGATAAAAAGTATCCTATGTTCATCCTCGGTATCGAAAATATATACATACTGAGTTTCAGCCAAATCGGTCCAGTAGTTTTTACGTGAAAACGGAACAGACAGACAGACAGACAGACAGACAGACAGACAGACAGACAGACAGAGTTACTTTCGCATTTATAATATTAATAGGGATTAAAATAAAAAATGCAAAATTTGAGCATTCTGTTTCTTATTTATTAAATGTCGCCAACTAACACTGAATTATAATAATAATAATTTTGTATTGAATAAAAAAACAGAATATTACGCATATACATCTGCTGTTAAATAAAATCGTTCCCACTGACTATATTAAAAAAAAACTTATACAAGAATAAAACCTTATAGACCGAATTTTTGCTAAATTAAATATGTCGAATTAAACTATACATCAATCGTTATGTATATAATATTCGATCTTGGCAGAGCAGCATATGCTGTACCAAACCGTTATTGCTCCTTTACACTGTGTATCACTTCCATGGCAGAAAGCAAGAAACTGGGCAGAGCGGGTATTCTTGTTGTCCATATCCCTCGCCACTTTCCTAGTTGCTGCCTTGGAAGTGTCAATGAGGATTTAAGACATGCACCAATCACTTGAATAAAAACATAAAAGTGCTCTTTCTATACATACTATGGAAGAAAAAACTAAGGCCGTTTTCTGATTTTTCTGTGCAGCAGCGGTGAGGAACTAGTATCGGTATACGCAGTACTGAAAACTTACGGAGCTCTATATTTTTATGCACGTTTCGTTTTCGCTGTTGAACAAGCCTAAACTATACGAGCTGATTTGTGTAAGCAATGCTACGCCGCTTTGTATATGTGACTACTTTATGGTTATGGTTGTCATTAGATTCGTATAATTCCAATATCAGCTAACTCATTTTCAGTAAAAGCAAAAAAGTGTTCTAATATCTCGGATTTTTGAAGAAATTCGAAAGTTTAATGTCAAATTTAGTTGGAAGTTGGCGGTTTTGGAAAACGAACAAAATGAGATACGAGAAATTTCATAGACTATGCAGAAACATACATAAATTAATTTTGTTTTTTAAGGAGTTGACGAGTATTGGAATTATACGACTCAATTTATATTTAAATTAAATATGATAATGTCTTTCGATAAAAATTAAAAATCTTGTTAATATGTCAAAGACTACATTAACATAAATTATATAATGCCAATCAAATTTCTCGTAAATCCGTGAAAAAATAGTTTTATTTCCACAATATACAATTACGTGTATAGCCAAGATTCGCTATGTACCGCCGTGGCTGTACCGACAAATCAGAAACTGACCTAAAAATTACTATCGATCAGTAAATAATTCAACTCTGGTTTCAAATAACAGAATACCGGTTTTAGTTGCGTTTGCAATATCAAAACGCAAGAATAAAACTGTTGGCGCACTTTGGAAATTTAGATATCACCGGTTACCTCAGCGCTATATGTTTACTGGGCTATAGTCATTCTTAATACATATTCTTCTGGCATGCTATGGAAAATAATCAAATTATACTGTTTTAAAAACCGGCTATTAATTACTATCTCTTAAGAATTGGTGCTCAAGTGCTTTGAATAAGCAAATTGTAACCAAATATTTCGGCAAAGAAAATAGCTGGAATACTGGTATAAAACTCACTGGTAATTTCTTAAAATTGTATTTCGAATCAACAACATATTTAAAAAATGAAGACAGCGAAATATTCCGCGTTAACATGTTACGGAGTTTGGACGTGAAAAATATTCCCTTAATAAAGCTTTTTGATACTTGTCTATTAACTCTAGTTTTTAGGTATTTTATGTAATTTAATCAAATATGTTTAAGTTATTTTAAAGAAACAATAATGATTATTTACGTGCATCGTGACTAAGGTGTGCCCTAAAATTCAGACCAGAACACCTGATAATTGTTCACTTGTGAACATGGCGATAAATTTGGCAACTTTTGCTATCAAACAGTTATGTCCATTATCATCTACTAAAACACTATTATGAAATAGCACCATGACAATCTTTATGTATTACTATAATTGATAATTATATATTCTTAACAATTTCAATCAAATGTATAATTTTACGTATTTACAGCACAAATGGCACAAAATCTATACAAGTGTACAATCAGATATATAATTCTATTAAAATCACTTACTTTATTTAACACATCATTTATCCCAGAAACATTAGTTCAATTATTGATAAATATCAATTTTTATCCAAGGATTTTATTATTATCATTAACTTATAATTAATAAATGATCTTACATAATTAAATTTATGTTTAAACATGGTTTTGTGCAATTGTTCTAAATAAAACGCTATTCGATTTTTACTAAATTGAGACTGAAACATTGTTCTAAAAGAAATAGCTAAATTAACTAAAACATTAATTACTAGCCGCTCTGGTGGGTTGAGAAATTATGAAAATTAATATTAAAAAAAAATCAAATACAGCATTAAAACTTAACCTAACATCACTTTTATACTTTTTGAGACAAATTATAAATACGTTCTCACTTCGTAGGAGCAATTTATCGTTGTATTAATTTTACAATAGGTAACATTTTTATTCAAATTTTCGCACAGATTTCATTTCTACACCAAAATAGCAATTTGAATGATATGATCTTAAAATTGGTATAATTTCGAATTAAGATAGTGAGCAATTTGGGTTTCTTCTATTCCCGTATGTACCGACTACTTGTTAATAACCTGATTCCCCGTCGTCTTCTTTCTGTGCTATTTCACCCCGCAAAAGACTTACAGCCTTATTCATATTAAGTTGAATAAGATCGTTATTCTTTATTTGAGAAGTGGTTACAATAATACATCCGATAGAAATAAGCTAGATCCAAGTGGAATCAAATTGAACAGATGACGTATATTCTGTTCTAAGCAGGGTTCGAATGTAATGACACATAGTCGGTACAAGGCGACTATTGTTACATCAAATGTCGAATAAATGACATTAAAACAGACTAAAAACGTACTGGAATTACCTTGGATCTTTTGTAGAACACTTATCATATAGATATAATAATATACGATGGAGTTTAGATGAGATCAATTAATATAATACCAAATTGATGTTAAAATTGTGTTTAGACGTATATTATTCTTATGAACTGTACATACTAAATGTACATTTACATTTTTATGAACATACGTCGCTCAACAGTAAATTTAATAAAATGAGCATGAATTTTGGTATAATATTTTGAGCTTTCAATCTCTATTATTCCATAACATTAACTTATTCTTTTAATGTAGAGATCATACAACTTATGTTAGAATTTCATTACCGTACCTAGACATATATTATTCTAAAGTTAACTTGTTTTTATGTATGTTCCATGCATTATAGACACTGACAGTTTAAAAACTTATTAATAATTCAAAGGATTATATCAATTACCTTATAGCACAGTTCTTATACGAATATTTTAAAATTGACTATTGATATCGACCAATGAGCTAAATATAACTAATTTTACCATATTATCTTTAATATAATTAAAATGAAGTAAAATCACTGAATTCCAAATATCACTAATACTAAAAATTTTGTTCGCATATTTAAGCTATCAATAAAAATCAAATTAATAAAAAAAATGTCTTTCAAGTTCGAGCATTGATTTAAAACTAAAATCTAAATTACTCTATTATTGCATTAAATAATTGCGGTGGTTGTGAGAAAAATGCTATACTATGTTCTTAAATAGTAATTGGCTAATAATATACCTAAAATTCTTATTATAAACTTAAAATACTTTTTTATACAAACTTTATAATACAGACTGTAACAAAAACTCCGTTGTTCCCAACAGGAACACACATACAGGTTTAACAACATACGATAGTGTACGTTGACAACTATTATTCATAGGCAAATAAATAAATGGCAATAAAATGAACAGATTAAAAAAATACACCGGAATTTAATTATGTGTAATAGCCCAAATGGCAAATTAATATTTTTTGTTTCATAAATTAATACATACAGAAATTTTGTGCACATATTGTTTAAATGCAAAATAATTGTACAACAATACGAAATAGGAGAATGAGGTTTTTGTTACTCAGTGTATTATTGGTATATTAAGAAGACATTGTTCTAATACGAGTATTTCCGTATGTTTTAATGGTAAAATATTATTGTTACCAACACAGTTTATTGCTAAACGTATCAACAGATTTAAAGAAAATTAAATGCCAGTGAGGTATAGAGGTCTTTTAGTCCATATCAATAATATTGGCAGTGAATGATAAATACATTAATCGTGAAACTCAAGGCAATTGTGTCAACAAAAAAAGACTTCTAAAGTATGAAGAATGTAATGAAATTAATAAATACGTGAATCTAAAATTAATTGGAGTACCATTAATTTTACGTTAGGGACTTAAAACACAAAAACGAGTTCTGTATTTAAAATCCAAAAAAATATAAACAGTCGGACAACGGCGTTAAAAACAAATTGGCAACTTTCGCATAATTGTAATAAAATGAATAATAATATGTAACATGTCATAGTGACACAGAAGTGTCAGAGGTATGTTGTGTATACCCATCAACCTAGACTTGTCAAATTCACAATAGACTCTTTCTCAAGAAAGAAGCCCACAGACGGGGCACTATAGTCGTGCGACGCAATGTTAGAAAGATGAAATAATTTTATAAAGATTCCGGTTTAATAATAGTATTCAAATTCAAAAGTTTTTATTCAAAATAAGATCCACTGGAGAACATTGTTTTAAAGGTCATACATTTATCATACAAAATTTAATTATACTTCCTATGTTTTATGTCACTGTTTCGAAACTTTTTATTGCTCTTAAGTAAAAGAAGCGGTAAGGAACTGCCCAGCAACACGTCCAGCTAAACATTGTTTATCTTCTTATTTATCTAGCTTTTTTTGAAAATAGTTTTACACAGTAATTATAATACACAATTATTCATTTATAAATAGAATAATAATATAATGTAACAACATGCACATCAAAACAACAATTTCGTTGGCTGAACTGTTGTAATTAGTTCTATTTTTTGAAGTGGGACTATTTTCGTGAGACGCACTCTACGATTCTCCAAAAGTGCCAATTTCATTCATGGCAGAACTATATAAAAATTTAATAAAATTAATAACCGCAACAAAGTAGATGTATTGATACGTCTAACAATATCTTTGATAGTCGTAATCGTAATGGCGTTATGCTACGTTTGGTTCGATCGCATGACGTTCATAATGTGGACATGGCCCGGATTGTCAACTGTCACGAAACAGGAGAAACGCTCGTCGTGACACAAGCGTTTCGCGTTCATACCTGAAAGCTTGATGCAAGCTAGTATCTCCTTCTTTTTAGAATCCTCTTTACATCTGTGAATGGAAAAACATCATAAATAAACTTGCGTGTCACTTTAATTAACAAAAGCGGCTCGAACGAAAGCCATATTGCAGTTCTAACCATACAAGGGCAATGATGTAAGTATTATAATAAAGTACAAGATACATATGCAATAATATAATCATAATATTGTTAGGAGACCTTTTATATATCAAATACCTTCCCAGTTCATTTTTCCCTTAAATCACTGTAAAGTTTTTGGATGTTCTGTGTAGAATTATTTAAAAGTAAACAATACTAACGAAAGATGTTTATTTAAGAAGAATCGTGTGTATTGAAAATCTCAACTTTTAGTGAGACATGATCTGGTGTCAGTCAAATACCTCTAATTTGGCTGAAGCTTTTACTTGAAGATTATACCTTAAACCTTGAAATTTCTGGGATACATGAGACTAGTTAAATATAAAAACCGTGGAGAGCCTTAAAAAGAACAAGTAATATACTGTTATGAGCTACAGGAATCGAACCAAAATACCGTTGGAATGACTATAGAATTTATTAGAACTATATCAACACGTATAACATAGGTACAAATATAACTAGACACTACTAGTACAAACTGTACGATTCAATAGCACGCGCAAAATCCGTCACTATATCGCTTATCGAATGTAATACACGTCTAGCTTGTATCGTTATTCTCGTTTGACTGCCCCACCCCTCCGTTCGGGTATTGTTTTATAGTAAACTGTATAATACAACAATCCAAGAAAACGTAATCTGCACACCTGGTTAATTATTCCTGCGAATGGCCATAAACGCGAACTATAACGATAGGCTATTGTATAATTGCAAATTTTGAACAAAGTAAAGAGAAGAAGTCCAAATGCGGGAAGGGTAATAAACCAGGTGCTCATTTCTTTGTCGGTAAATAACAATACCATTTATTTAACTTACGTCTTTCCTTTCCAAATGGCTTTCCAGCAATGCTGATTGAATACACCGTCGTTGAAAAAATAATTTCTAGTTTCAGGACTATTATTGGGTGTATGGATTTCACGCGTGTCGGAGGGACTTGCGATAGGTGTAAGCGCATTCAGGCCACCCCTGCTAGAAATTTAAATGAAAGATAAGTAATGAGAATTATTAGTAGTAATTATTATTAGTTACAAATTGAATAGTTTTTAAATTAATATCACAAAATATTTGAGTCGTTTTAGTATAAGGCCAAAAAAAAATATTTGCACTGCAAAATCAGTTTTGTCTCGAATATTATGCCGGCACAGCAATCTGAGTGCAAGCCTTATTAACTGCGGTGTACATATTCTCAAAATATTTTTATATTTAAGATATTTATTTCTTCAGATAACCATATTTCTTTCTTTAATTCGTTTACATTTGAGAAAGTTAGACAATAATTTAAAAACGTGGTAGTATATAAAAACAATTTCGTCGTCAGATAATTCTAATTACTACTCAAAGCACACTTTCATCATCCAACCTAGAGTGATCTTGTACAGATCATGAATGTGTAAAAGCATTATAATAATATTGTTATGACGGGCGTTTGTAGATAATCTAAAATTATTTGAAGAACACGTGTTTTATTATATTTGGTGTTTACATTATCTGTAACAGACTGGTTGACTATTTTTGAAAAAAAAAAGAACCCGGCTAATATTATGCCTTTTTATTGAATTATAAGTTTTTAACTCACACTCTCGCTAAAGTCACGTTTTTGCATTTTTATAAAAACCATTTTTTTTTTCTATAAACACACTAAAAATTATTATGGCTTCTCGTATGACGTCACTTTAATAAAAATCTGACGTTTGAAAAGAATTCATTTCTGAAATGAAATATAAAGTGTGTCTAAGTGTACAATTTCATTATGTAAATAGCACTTACCTCCACAAATTCCTATTAGTCACTCTCATCTTCATGATGTAGCTCAAATTCCACCACACGATCTCCGAGGCCATAGTGACCAGTACAAGTGGGACCTCCTCATCAGCACTATCGCCGGTCGGAGAGAGCGCATTCGACGACGGCAAGAGCAGCATCGAACTGCGATACATCCGCTCCGACACCGGGGAGAACGAACACGATTGTACCTTCGTCTTGTGATGAGTTAGTAGACATATCTGGCGTTTCCATTTTACATTTTGTATCTAGGGATTAAGAATAATATAACATATATATATTTTAAAAATGAAATTCCAAGTAACAAGTTTTCTTGTAAATAAACAATTATTAAAATATGTCAAATGGTTTTTTTTATAAGATTTTTTTAAATGTTAACTAATTCTTGGCCCACCCTATACAATACAAATTTTAAAGGTTCCTCCGCATTCTCGTGAGGAACGAGTACAATGTTACACAAATTATAATTCTGATTGGCAGTTTTCGTTTGCGCAGATAAGTTTTCCGAAATGTACAAGTAAATAATTATAATCTATATTGAACTTGTAACTTACTACTTTGCATAATCTGTTACTTTTGAAAATTACTTAACATCATCTGAACTTGAACATAAAGAATAACAAACATCGAAATTTATTGTCTTGTTACATGATTATTTTGCGGGATTCGAAATTAAATGTTGAATGAATGTGAACAAAGTTTATTAGAAGTACACACACGTAATTCACAGTTCTTACAAACACAATATCATAAAATGTGCATTGACGTGAGATTCTCATTCCGAAAGTACACTTAGTAACGCATCGTTTGCAGTAGAAACTCACTAACTCTGTCTCAACGGCCGACCTTATATATTCGCAAAATATACATTCAAGGCAACAATAGAACCTATAATTCGACGGGTAAGCAGCAGAGCATTAATCATATTATGTTACATCGTTATATATATATAACATGTACTCTATACATGTTATTATAATTTTTTATACTTTTTTTTCCAAGATTCAGAAGCTTTTGAACAATTTATTGTGACATGATCCAGACCCGCAGGGATAGACGAATGGACTTAAGGATTTCATAGAGGCCCTTTTTTTTAAATCTTAAAAACTTTACACTAACTGAAATATGTTTATGCTCACCACCACTTTTCCTGAATCAAGACCCATTGCGAGTATATTGCCATCAGCAGTGAGGTCGCAGGAGACAATTACATTGTTCAGCTTGTAGTCTTGTATTAATTGTAAGTCTATAAATGGCTCCATTCTTAGTTCAAATGTCTGGAATAAGAATAGCAGAAATCAATAGGGGGCAACAACCAGAGACACAATTTTAGAAAAAAAAAACCACAATCCCATCGATTAATTGGTTATTTTAAATTCCTAACAGTAAAAATATTGACATATAATAAAACTACGTTTTAACGGTTTTAAAAGCGGCCGAAACATCGGATAAACCTAAATAAAATAAATTACCGCGATTAAAACCGTTAAAACGTAGTTTTATTATGTGTACAAGTCGTGAAAACTTAAGAAAATATTATATTGACATATGTTTAGTGTAAATCCATATTTGACTAAAAAAAATTATTATTATATATTTAATATGTTGTGTATATTGAGTGATCAAGCGCATCTAGTTTTGGTATTAGATGCATAGCGCATGCGCTAATATTGAGCTAGTTGCACTCGATACACACGCGTTTCCAAAATTATTTAGAAAATGATACGTTATTTTTTTAATTGTTTGAGTACAGCAGATAGTCTGACGGCCTAACTGTGATGGAAAGTGGTGTAATCATTTGCAACATTAATGGTGCTGCTGGACTCGTAGCGTGTTATGGCGGTATAAATGTAGGAAAGTGGACCCTGGGCGTTGGAGTGAACGCTTCGAACGCAACCGGGAGTTAACGCTCGGATGATGATGATGAATAGATTCAAATTGGTAATAACTCTGGTATTGCAAATGTCCATGGTCAACGGTAGCCACTTTCCATTAGGTGTGCCATTACCCTGTCTGCTATATTTAAGGAATTAAAAAAACAGCAGGTTCCCAGAATAGATATTATAGCCAAAAAAATAACCGACTCATACCTGAAACCCTTTATTATTACTGTCACATATGACCAATATGTTCTTCTTGAAGGCGGCGCAAGTGACATGGACGTGTGGTTGCCTCGCGTTCAGTATTCGCAGCAACTTGAGTTCCTTGTCCCACAGTTTTATCAACGCGTTGTTTTCGACTGTGATGAGACCGACGCCTGATATCCAGAAACATTCCACCAGGCCACTGCCCCTGCAAAGACCCTTGTTTTCGCCACTCGGGAACATCCTATCCCTGGAACTAACGCTCGAATCGCTCCCCGAACTCGACATAGTGTCCATTTGACCGTTCAATTTCTTTACGCCTGTAATGATGATTACTTGTAGTTAATTTACGTCATATTTAAATTAGTTATTAATCTTTTTACGAGTAGATTAGATGATAATAATAATGTAATAATTTTAAATAAAGAAAAAGATGTACAGTGCCGAGACATGGACACTGACAATGGGGTTGGTTCAAAAAGTGAAGGGCACTCAACGAGCTTTGGAGCGCGGTTTTTTGGTTTTTATTATTCCTCTCTCCGAGCGAACGAGATTACTCGGGCTTATCACTTTTTTTAAGGGGGTCATTTTTCTTTTATTTAATCTTTTCCAAAACATCCGTTTACAATATTTCTTAAGAGAGCGAGGTATGTTAGGAGTGTCCCCTATGGATAAAATCAGAGACAGAAAATCCCCAAAAGAACCAAGGTTACTGAAATAGCTCACAAAATTAGGAAGCTGAAGTTGCAATAAAAATCTGGATGAGGACATAGGTACCTCCAGCAGTGGTTATCGGTTGGCTGACGATGCCAGTCAAACCAACTAAAGAGGCCCCCTTCACCATCCTACAGTAGGCGGAGCTTGCAGTACTCAATTCAGACTGTAACAATTTTCACAGTCCTGCATTACGAGGCGGATTGCCATGTAGGATAATGAATGGGCCCCATAACACACTTTTTACAATATTAACAAACATGAGTGTACAAAATTATAACATCACAATTTTGTACGAGCTCAAATAAATGGCAGTCGTGTTGTACATGCAGAGAAGAGAGCAGCCAACATATAGAAAGAAAGAAAAAACGTTTATTTGGTCATCACACAACAAGACAGATGTATGGCAATGAATTGTAGGGTGATATATACCAAAAAGTCTCGCCAAGTAGGTGGATACAGCACGTGCCAGGCAACAGGTGCCTTAGGCTGGTTATCAACTGCACCCTAGGACGGACGGATGTTGCACTGTTATTTATATACATGTATATATATATAGTTTAAATAATAATAAATTACATACATACAATTAATATAAACATAATGATAATAGATGAGATCCGTACATGATCCACAGATTCCATTGATATAATGCTAAGAGTATCAAAATAAAACGAATGTAAAATACAGATAGGTGATATAACAACATTATATAAATCAAATAATAAAAAACTCATCAAATACAGGGTTCGCGTTATATATTTGAACTGAGAAAAAAGAATTCTGACCTTGTAAATCATTCAAAAGCTCCTGGGATCCAAGATGAGTATTCCCCGCTTGCAACATCTCAGGCTCCCAATCGCCTTCATTATTGAAACGATACGCCATTAAACACCTGTTTTCTCCGGCGACCATGAGCAAAGTAGAGTTGACAAAGTTCAAATATTGTACTGGACTGTACACGTCTAGTACTGTAACAACATCTTTGGTACGGATTGTAAACTTATTGACGATTCCAGACCTCAATCCATAGTATATGTAGTGGTTGCATGGAGATATTTTAACAGCCGTTATTTGTTCCTCGGATTTTTCTTGAATTTCCGTAAGAACTTTTCTACCACGCATTACCTGAAAGGACACGAATATGTCAATAAAAAGAGGGGATGACTATTGTTATTTAAACATTGTACTTTTAAAGGCAAGTCTATTTTAATTTTATAAAAATTCTAAGCATGCCGTGTCTCTACATTAAAGCTATAAAAAAAAACAACGGGAATAGTCTGGTCTAGTCTGAACTCAATGAAAACGAGAACGTATGTACTTAATGTACAACGAGAACGTATGTACGTATGTACTGTAAACCACTATATATTTACTTATCGATTAAATCTTTAGTAAAACAATATAATTGTAGTTCTGTTTGCCTTTCCAGGATTCATATATTTTCATACTAGAAATCCACTACTCTGCTGAAAACACAAGGTTGTTTTTATATTTAACAAAAGTAAGATTTTATATTTAACAAAATAATTGTAATCTTTGTTATCTGTCCAATGTGGCCCAAGTCGGGGACAAATGTTAGTAATAAATATAATTTAAAAAAACAAAACGCTATAGAATATAGATACTGATGCGTTCTTGTTATGAACAAGTTTATAGTCGGTTTGATTTTCAAATGTCCACATTTTAAGTTATTTTCAATAAAAAATTTATAGTCACACTAGCTGTCCCGTCAGACGTCGTCCTGCCCGGTAAAAATAAAAAAATAAAATTTAGGGGTGGACTACCCCTAACATTTAGGGGGATGAAAAATAGATGTTGGCCGATTCTCATAGATACCGGATAAGCACAAAAAATTTCATCAAAATCGGTCAAGCCGTTTCGGAGGAGTATGGCAACGAAAACTGTGACACGAGAATTTTATATTAATAATATTAATTAAAATACTGACCTGTATATTATTCTTATCATCGACAACAGCCAAAAGAGGTTGAATTGTATTATCATTATTATTGCAAATTCCCTTCAAATTGAGCGGTTTGATGGACTGCCTGTCTAAGCTCAGGGTGTTCTTCAATATTTTCTTGACTTCTTTATGATTGGCGAAAGATTGGTGTCTTTTTGGCGTGGTGTTCGCGCTCTCTGTCCCACTGTTGGGAGTGGATGAAGTGGGCGTGATCGGAGACGATGGACATAGGAAACTAACATCAAATTTCGTTGTTAACCTTACTTTTCTGAAAATATCAAAAATTATATTTGGAAATATGTATTTACTTATTTATTATTTTATTTACCTTACACTAAAGTATAAAGCTAAAGAGTTTGTTTGTTTGATTGAACGCGCTAATCTCAGGAACTACTGGACTGATTTGTAAAATTCTTTCAGTGTTAGATAGCCCATTTCTTGAGGAAGGCTATAGGATATGTCATCACGCTAAGAACAATAAGAGCGGAGCACCAATGAAGAATGTTTCAAAAACGGGGGGTTTATGAAAACAATATATATATATATATATATATATATATATATATATATATATATATATATTGCTTTCATAAACCCCCCGTTTTTGAAACATTCTTCATTGGTGCTGTATATATATATATATATATATATATATATATATATATATATATATATATATTTATTATTTTGATCTATTAATTACATTACTAACAACTTGAAATCACATTAAAATTACAACATCAACAAAAATAAATATTTAAAAATTGTAACCAGATTCTGACTATTCCAACGCCGCCATTTTGGTGCGCTTTCAAATTGTGGACTTTGCTAACATGACACAGCATTGGCATTTTGTGAGCTAAAAACTGCTCCTCGTCGTCACGATTCAACAGTACGTATTATATACTATATTAAATCTTGTATAAGCTCGAACCATTTACAGATAGACTATTATTGCATACTAAAAATTTATTACTAATCTTACCTATTTTTCTGTGATATGTAAGAAGCATCCAGATACCAGACTTTGGCAGAATTTTCAGTGATATGTGTACCTGTCAATAATACATCCGAACTGGGTTCAAATTCATCCCACATCAACATTTCACTAACGGCCATTGCAACCACATTCCTGTAATATACATATTTCCTTAAATACTGTTCAGTACAAAATCGTTTAAACAAAGATCAAATATTCGAAAATATTCCCTAGTATAATTCCCGGCACGCAACTTGGCCAAAGTCGTAAGATGCGCAATAGTCGTTTTTTAGTCTGGTTGTCAAGCAGGACGCGTGGAATGAATCTACTCAACTGTCTCCTTCTGTCCGTCTCTCTCCCGCGCGGTCAAGCTTATGAGTATAAGCTTGACAGCGCGCGAGAGAGACGGACAGATTTTTCATGATGCGCATGCAGTGTGACGTCACACAACGCGGTTATTCACAGACACTACACAGTACGCACAACATGTACACGTGTGTTGAACGTGCCGTGCTCTAAGTTACCCCCACTACGCCAAAAAGTGGCCAAGTTGCGTGCCGCGTACTCAGTCCTTTAATTTGCGTTGGCAAGACCCGAGTACACATGGACTGAGTGCACTAAGATAGTTATTTGAAAGCTACTCCTACTTGTGACAACTGAAAACTAAGTGAATTTGGACAATGGCTGATGTGAGTATACTCGGATCGCACTCGACTTTCAAGAGCCTTTTTTTTTATTTAGTCTACTCAAATGACTTTACAGACACAAATGGTGCGAGCTGGTTTGACATCTTTAATGTTGGAAACCTATTTGAAAATATATTAAATTATATGAGTAAGTATAAACTACTACATACGAGAAGTGCATTTGGTTCGAGTATACTCTGATCATGTCAACACGGCTTTATTACTTTAAGACTGTAGTTTATTTTTTTATTTTTATTTTGACAACCTTAAGATCTTTAAGCAGTCTTATTTCATGTTCATCAATACAACTATTATTAAAGTTGTTTAAGATTTGATGTTGGTGTCCAAATAATATTTTTTTGTACTTCTTCAACTTCAATTTGGAGTTTTGTGTAGCCACGAAGGCACGAAATTAGTGTATATATTTTTATTGAAATAATAATAACAGTGAAGATATAACAGTGCAAGACATGTTCACCTTTAAGTTTTTGGAATGCAATGTTATTCTTTAACAATAAGTCTGTAATGGTACTTGATGTAAAAATCTGTTGGTGATCCTTAAATAAATATGAACGTTAATTTGAAAATCCTTACCCTCTTCTATTCTCCAGATCGAACACTCTAGAATAACTCTTTAAATCGACAACCACGACTCTGCTATCATCGGTCGACACAAATAACAGTGTTCCAGTTTTATTTATCACCATCGACAAAAAACTGAGATTCTCCTTAACATCACTAGACAATATCACAGTTCTACACCTGCACGGACTAAATTTGTTCAACGCGTTCGGGCTCATTCTAAATTCGCGTTCTAATATTTCTTTTTCTTTTAGAGTTATTATTTTGTTTCTGTCTGAAACAAAAATCTATATTAAATCAACATGATCTATTGGTATACTAGGTCCTGAGGAGCCGCTCCTCGCGCTTTGGGGATACGAGAATATTCAACAGAAACTAACGAGTTTTCACAATAAAACTACGTTTTAACGGTTTTAAGCGCGGTAATTTATTTGATTTTGGTTTCCGTGACCACGGCCACTGAAAAGCGGCCGAAACGTCGGATAAACCAAAATCAAATACATTACCGCGCTTAAAACCGTTAAAACGTAGTTTGATTATGTGTACAAGTCGCGAAAACTTAAGAAAATATTACGAGTTTTCGTTCAAAAGTTTTAAGGTTTTCTTGCCAGTTTTTGGGTGATAAAACAAAACATTAACCAAGAGAAGAATGATATGTGGGGTTATTTATTTATGCAGAATTTAGGTTTTTAAAGGTGTTTACCTATTGATTACTATCACTTCTTCGATTCATTGCTTTTCAAGCTATATATATACACGAGCAAACATCAAAATTTTCAAATAGATAACAGAACCTCCCAAGCAGATTATATGGTTGGGAGGTTCTGTTATCTATACCATATTCATCCTAGTATGAGACAAAATGTAAACAAATAGGAACTTTGTTCCTCAACTTTATTTTGAGTTAATTGACAAGAAAAGTACATCCTATATTAAAATGTAGGGTGAGTACTTATGTCTCATTTATTAGTTATATTACAAAAAGAAATATCTAAAAATGTAACACAATGAGAAATTTAACAAAAACAACAAGAGTAACAAGGGAATAATAAGAAACCGCATTGTCACATCAAAAAGCTAACCTATATTAAAGATGGCGTATATAGCCAGACAAATGATTAAACAAAACATTAAAATGTGCAATGTTCGCACAAGTTTCATAATTCGGCAGTATAGAAATACGTGTCGACTTTGAGACATCTTTTTTAGGTTTTCTAACATATAATGATTTTAATTTATAATTTATTTAAATATAAGTAAAATAAAAAATAATTTATAACCTACATTTTTTGTAGATAAAAACGATAACAGTTATTTATGGTCTTCACATCCAAAAGAATCAAATAAGACTAGTATAGTACTAAAATGTTATGTAAAGTTTTACTACCTACTGTATGTCTTTCTTATGGTTTGTTTACAAATTGTCGCATCCTCCCATGAATACGGTATAGTCTTCTATGTGAAAAATTGTTGTGTTTTTATAATATGTATGTTTCTAATTGGTTTAATTTTTAGTTTCACACAACATTTATTCATTTACCAGAGTAGTGTATTGTCTGAAAGTTAGGTTTTTCTGCTCTCTTGAATAACTAATGCGCGGTTTCTGAGGTACTTTTATCTGTAGTTTATCTGTTCGTTAGCGCTATCGGTTCAATAACTTATAATATTCCGTATCTTTTGTTTCGTTGTTGACGCTTTTGTTTGATGTAAATAAATATTAGATATTCTTTCTTAAATATACCCATCTAGTGGCGACGTTTGGTACTAGTTACTTACATAACTTTATGAAAAGAAAGAAAGAAAAAGTGTTTATTTAGGACAAGAAACAGAAAGTCTGGAATGAATCTTTATGGAATCAATTGTTATCAAACCATAACTGGTAACCTTAGAAACCGGGCATATGAGTTCTAGATATAACCAATAAGTTCTATTAATGTATGTACACAATAAATAGTGGTAAATCTTATAATATATATAAATTACGTGTCACGTTGTTTCTCCGTGATGGACTCCTAAACTACTTAACCGATTTTAATCAAATTTGCACACCATGTGCAGTTTGATCCAACTTGAAAGATACGATAGCTTACATCTTTATTTATAGTTAATTGGTTAAGCGATACGAAGTTCGCCAGGTCCGCCAATAGTATATAAAATTTAAAGAAAACATGACATACCAGGTACATTTAATATATCAATAACAATGTCAGTCTCTTCGAAGGCAATCAACCTTTCTTTGGTCTTCAAATTGATCAACTCAACATTCCTGTCATTGTTACTACAAGTTGCGACTGCCAGATATCTGTCGTTGAAACATGGCACACAGCACAGAAGCTCCCGTTCCCTCTCAAAATTGTTTATAACACCAGATATTTCGCCATTAGGTAGGTATAACATAATCATTTTGGTTGTCTGTGTTATTAGGTACTCTTCGTTGTTTGTCCATCGGCAGTGCACAAATGCGCCTAACTTCGGATTGATCGTTGGCACTAAGTTACTTGAGAAATTATTATTATAATTCTCTTCTGGTTCTGAAAAAATAAAACATGAAGGTCAATTGAAATATGAAAGACGAAAATATTTTGACAAATGCTTACTTCACTGTCAGTCCGTTCGTATGTCATTAATTTTTATGTGATAAAAATGGATCTATTTATACTATATTATGACGTAAAAAACAAATAAATAAATAATCGGCAGACAAACACACATTGTATATCCCCAAATTAAGCAAGTTACGCTTGTGTTATGGGTAATATACAACAACTTTGGGACCGATCCCAGACACCCAGACCATAGTGAATATCGGAGAAGATACATTTTCGAAATTTACTAATAGCAGGAATCGAATCCGGAGCCTGTGCGCTGCAGTGAGGTAGGCCGGCAAAGAATCGGAAGAAAATGAAAGACATCTAAAAACAATTTGAGGCTGTAGAGCTTCAAAAATACTTTAAATGAAAATTGATTTGTACGTTGACTCGTGTTTTTATGTTTTAACCAATTTCAAAAAAAGAGAAGGTTCTCAAGTTGTCCTGTAAATATCTTTATTTTTATATATCGAGGCTTCATTACAATGGGCGTACAGACAAAAGTGCAGTTTTATACAAGGGACAAAATTGTGAATGAAACAAAACTAGTTAATTGTATAGCTGAAATTTGGAGTACCCTTCTTTTTAGGTATACTTACGCACTGGTACGGCTTTCTAAACTGTAACATGCATAGTCTTTAGTAGACAACAAAAATATAAACATTTTTGCGTATACGCCTATATGTTATGAAACCCTTGATAAACAGCTATAAATTTTTAGTGATTTTGGTCATTCATTTTGCGTTGGATTGAGTACAGCTTCAAGCTATCCCATATAAATTTTATCACTATTGGACTTTGGATTCCAAAGATAGAGCATAAAAGCCCTCAAAATAAAATGGAAAATTAGCAGTGACTTCATAATGTTGTAGAAAATCTTTGTTTTTGCTTCTTTATTTTTACTATATTTGATTTATTTTGTCCGTGCAGTGGGCCGTGGGTCATATAATAATTGGAGCGGTGAAGCGAGTATTTCGCTCTCTTTCACTCACGGGCCTTATGGGCGTGCATAGTGATGCGCATTATTGTTGTCGATAAGCGTTATCGATACATAACAATGTCTCACCACCCTTTATATACCGCCCCACCGCCGTGTACCTGCCTTCGATGACTCATTTGTTTTTATCGATTAAGGCGTTGCGCCCGTATAACATGCTGACCGCCCTAGCCGGGCTGAGGCCGAGTTATGATTTATGACCCAAACTGCACGGACAAAATAATTCTACCATAGATTTGTTGTCTTTTGGTCCAGAAACCAAAGGACGAAAAGAGTGACAGAGCTGTCATGAAGGAACATTGCTTACCTTCATCGATAACACTGCTGGAGTCGTCGAGGTCGATATCGTCGACGTGCCACAGCTTGATGACTCCGTCGTAGCACAACGCGGCCACGGTGGGCGGACTCTTAACACACGCCACGCCTATCCACTTTATCGGCGAGCCAGTGCCTTGTAACTCTTTCTTGAGTTTATTCGTCGGTATGTGGAAAAACTGGAAGTTATTAAATTAAATGGATAAAAGTGATTAAACTTTCCTGGGCAATTTGATTTTCAAAGTTCTTCTGCAAGAAGTCAGACAGTACATTTTATTACGGACTAATGCAAGTTACAAGCCTATGGTATAAACTAAACTTAAGTGCGCTCTTGAAGTTCGTACACGTTACTGAATACAACACAAGGCTCACAAGATGGTACGTACAGAGCTGAGAAAAATATTGCGCTCTCGCTCGTTAGATACCCGGACTCATATATGCCATCTTTTCGCATTACTTATTATCAGATGTAAGTCATTTGAGTGATTCTGTGCAAACTCACAGACTGATCTTCTCTCAAGCTGCACTTTAATCTCGTTCGTCCTGTATGTATTAATAGGGTTTGAGTAATTCGGTTTGATAAAGCATTACTTATATATATTTATTCTACTAAATAATAGGGGCAAGAAAAATATGGCGCGTAACGGAAAAAATGTGACGCATAACCAAAAATTGTGACGGTATTTGCAACGCCGATAAAGTATCACTTAAAAAAATACGCGTATCGGGACACCCGACAGAAGTAATAATTTAGCCTGCCTACCGCTGCCGTATGCGTGAGAGAAAGGGAAACTAGACAGATTGGCGTTGCAACGCGTTACGTGAGAAGTTATCACTTCAAAAATTTACCTTAATAGCACCATTGTTAGTTCCAACCAGCACATAATCCCCGAGAAAGCACACCGCCGTGATGTTCTCTTTCACATCAATGGTCGAATGTTTGATCTCTTCAACGTCATGCTCGTGCCTAGTTCAAAAATAAACTTAAAATATTTTATAATGCCAAATTCAAGAAATACTTATAAGCATCGGAACATAATTGTATAGACTTTTCTGCAGTCTTCATTGGTATTTCTACTTATATATGATATATAGATTATTTATTGTAAACCAAACCAAAATGAACTTACAGATTGACAGTCTTATTTTAATATTGAAGAGTAAGTTTGTAGGCATCTTTAAGAACAACGTAACTATGCACAAAGGGCAGACAATTTCAGAAATGAATTGAGATACCGATGGTACAATACAATAAATGATACAACGCCGAATGATGATAAAAGAGGTAAAATATAAGACTATTGTTTTTATCTGATTCTAAGCTGCATTCATCTATTATTTAAATAAAATTAAATATTGTTCAATGATTTCTACTATACTTACAAAAACTCAAGATACACCTCGTTTTTAGCACAATTCTCTTGTGCTATCGTCGATGCTCTCCTGTAGAGTATGCCTTGAGATTCATGTTGTAATATACTTTGAACTATATCTGTGCTCGGGTACCGATATAAGTCTGTTCCGTGTGTCCTTAGAAATGCCTTTATGCTGTGTAATAAATCTAGATCTAACGCCTGAAAGAAATTAAAAGAATTTGTTTTAAATTTCGAAATATTTTAAATTATGAAGATGAAAAACAGGCATGTGCGTCACCTATAGACATTTGTTACACCAGAGATTAGGTAACGTGGTTGGAATATAAGGATCAGGCAGGAGAACTGGTATAAAAGGGATGGGATAACATAGGAGGAGGAGGAAATCGGGACCAATTCAAATACGAGTTTTTTTTGATATGATGCTTTTATTGCTGTAGAATTACATGTCTAGCGTTATTTTTTATTTAAATTAACGGATTTTCATTAATAAAAAGTGTTAAAAATGCGCGGGATATTTAAAATAGCAAATCGCAAATCTATTGACCAAATGGAAACATGACTTTGACATTTTCAGATTGTCAACAAAGGGCGCGTTTCTTTTGTAGCTCACAACGCTCAAAACTCAAGTGGAACGGATTATGAAACATTGATGTTATTAACAACATAATACACAAATTGCTGTATGGTTGACATGAAAATTGCGCCTTTGTCAATGTATCGATTGTCAATGTTCTGTGGTCAACGCCCACTTCGACCCACCTCTTCATATATGTCGTTGTGAGCGCTCCATAATTGAAAATAATCTTTTTAACACGCTTTTATTAGCTTCACCTGTATGTATGTATGTTTGTAACCGACCCCTTTGAGCTCGATTTTGTCCAACTTTGAAAGATCAGATTTAATTCAAACTTTGCACACCTATCAAAGGTCGATGATAATGCAATAATATAGTACCATGGAGCTGATCTGATGATGGAGTCGGAAGGTAGGCATAGGAACTCCTGTACTAAACAAGATAGACCCGTCGTGTTTGGGCTCGTTTTACTTGTCTTGGCTAGCACTCTGCTGCTACATGATATGCAGGATCTCAAAGCTTGTATTTAAAAACATTTAAAAAATCAACTAAAAAATAAAAACAAATAACAGTTTAAAAAAAACTAAAAACACGCTTTGATAAAAATCCAACTATAAACAAAATAAAATTTAAAATTTGGTTTCTGATGAATGGGTCTTAAAAAAGCGTGGGTGTATTCAAAGCGCTTTTTCTTCTTCTTTAATATCTTAAAAAGCGCCTTGAATACGCCACACGCTTTTTTTAAGACCCCATTCATCAGAAACCAAATATTTTAAATTTTATTTTCTGTTTTTTAGTTGGATTTTTTTATGAAAGCGTGTTTTTTAGTTTTTTTAAACTGTTATTTATTTTTAATAATAAATAAAAAAAGTAACATTTTCTCGGCGACCATAATGATCGTGGTCGGTATGTGGAACAGATGAAGCAGTATTTTGAGTGTTGTGAGTCACAAGAGGTACGCGCCAAGGCAATCGACTACGACGTCATCAAAAGCCCTCAAAAATAACGGCGGCTCAAATTTATTTGAGATACTAAACATTTAAAAAAAACTTTGGACATTTCCTACAGTATTTCTTTACTATAATAAAACTATATAAATACTTATTTTAAAATAAATTATTTTCTTTGAACTATTAGCTCAAGGCTCTTTTATACCCCCCACCTATATTTTGTGAGCTGTATTTAAAACAATGCATCCAGCATGATTGCACCATGTCATTTCTATTGTTAATAATGCACAAAATAAAATAGTACTTACATCACTGGCAATATAGCTTTCGTACTTCTGCAAATCCAATGTAACATCATCAGGCCCTGTCAATCTCACTTTGTTCCCTAAAAACCTCAAATCCATAAACAATTTCTTGAACATACTCCAATTGTTGCGATAATTCTTCGTGTTTAATATGTGATAGCCTACGTAGAAGGCTATATACCCATCATCCTCAATTTCCAACGGAGCATTTTCGACGTTGTCATAGTGATAACTTTTTAGAAACTCATAATGGAGTCTCTTCGAGTCATCCTCGTGGTCTTTGTTAGATGTTTTCAAATAATTCATTAATAAATCATCAACTTCGTATGTATAATTCTTTTGTTCACGATCGTAATATTCAATTATTAAAGATTTACTTCGCAATTTCTTCATTATTGATTCAACTACATTAACATCCCTGTTCCATAATTTGCTCAACACTTTAGCAGATACTTTCACATTGTCAGGTAAAATTACAAGTTTCTTGTACAAAGGTAAAATGTTCTCGTCTAATGAATTAATACAAAATTCTATAGTTTTCATTGGATTGTCGTGGGTCCTCCATGAACTGCAATTTTAGGTAAGAACACTGCTAACTACAGACATAACATAGAAGGAGAAATCTAGTACTGACATACAATAGTAAAAACTTAGCTCTGAAATAGCTTTCATATTTCTGTTGCGGACCAGAGAGTACCATAAATAAATTTTGCCTCTCCTTGATGTAGACAAATCAATACTAATATTATATAGAGGATCTGGATATATCTGGATCTACTAAACCGATTTTAAAAATTCTTTTACTTTTTGAAAGCAACGTTAACAGTCTATATAACATGACGCTATATACCACGAGAGCGGGACCGGGAACGGCGCTGGGCCGCTAGTAAATAATAAACAAACCGACCTACAAACACACAATGTATTTTTACTTACATGTAAGGGGGTTTACAAATTTTTTCGAAGTACGCACACGTAATTTACAGTTTTTACAAATAAAACCCAAGATGACAAGATTAAATCATATGTCAGATGATCGTTATAACATAAAGGACGCAAGTCTGTCGAAGTGAGACTCAAGTTTTTATTTTTATTGCAGGAGCAGACAGGCAGACGGCCCACTTGATGGAAAGCGGCTACCATCGCCTGTGGACATTTGCAACACCAGAGATGCTACAAATGCGCTGCTGCTCTCTTAAGGGAGACTGGAACCTGCTCACTAATGCCGGAACACAACTAAAGGTTGTTATGGCGGCATACTCTAGACCAGGGACGGTAGCCATGCAGTCGGGCAAAAGCCCTACCACCTGGCTGTGGGTTGTTTTGTCGCCTCTTACGACAGGCCGCCCGGCCGCAGGAAATTGTATTCTTTCTCCGTTGCCGCACGGATAGATTTGTTCTTTAAATTACGGTTGAAACTCGAATCTGTCTGTGACTCACCGGACTGATCCGATATATTTGCAAAACAAACAGACCCCAATAAATAAGCACAGGCTGTCTATTCGAATACTCAAACTTGTAAAGCTTTAAGGCAAAACAATACGAGTTCTAAGAACTTGCAACGAAAATGAACAATAGAATATGGTTTTACGCGACGTATATTATTTGTTTTTTATTAGTCTAATGTTTCAGCCACTTTTTAGTAGCCACGATCATGGAGGACAAAGATGTCAAGTGTCAATGAGTATTGTTTTTATTTAGCCTAAAAATTTTAGAATATTAACAGACACTTGACACCTTGGTCTTGCATGATCCCGGCTACGGAAAAGTGGCCGAAACGTAGGAATAGTAATAACCAAATAAAATACTGCGCTTAGAACCTTTAAAACGCAGTTTTATTATCTACACTAGTCGCGAACACAGGAACACTTAAGAAAATACTAATAGTATGGTTTATAATGTCTCGCTAGAATATATAATCTTATACTAATATATAAATCTGAAGTGTTTAGTTTGTTTGAACGCGCTATCTCAGGAACTACTGGTCCGATTTGAAATATTCAGTGTTAGATAGTCCATTTATCTAGGAAAGCTATAGGCTATATATAATCACGCTAAGATCAATAGGAGCGTAGCACCAATGAAGATTGTTTCAAAATCGGGTTTTTTTTTAAATATTCCACGCGGACGAAGTCGCGGGCAGAAGCTAGTATGGTATACGATATACTTACAACAAATCAAACAAATCCTTCTTCTCCAGCTTATTCAAGTAGTACTTCCATTGCCTAGTATCATGTTTGAGTCTCTCTTTATTTTCAGCCAACTGGGCCCCAATCAGGGTGATGAGGAACGGACTGCCCCTGCATATCTCGTTGAGCCTTTTCGCCTGGGATGGAAGTTTTGATACTGGTTCGTCTAAGCAAGATGCGAATAACTCGAGAGATTCTTGCTCTTTAAAGCTGTTTTCTATCTGTAAGATAAATAAATTACTCATCTAAAATTTGTAGGTTTTTTCTACAATAACTCAATAAAAAACAAACTTTTCACATTAAAAAAAAATGTTGTCTGTGCAGGAACAGAGAAAGCAAACAATTGTCTGCGGACTTATAGTGGCAAGGTTCCAGTTTCACTTCAAGAGCAGCAGCGCACTTTTATAGCACCCTCGCTGTTGCAAATATATATGTTAACCGCTTTCCATCAAGCGAACCGTTCGCCTGTTTGCCTGCAATTTAGGCAATCAAAAAATCTCAAGCTAAGGATAGAGATAAATTCATTTTATTGATTGTAGACAATATAAAATATACAACTCCAGGGGCTCAATTCTGCTATTCCAATATTTTGGCATTGCACATGATCTCATTGCGATAATGTCCAAAATTCGTATTCTGCTAAAACGACAATATCTTCTCGATATCGTCGCGGCGTAATAATAATAGAAAAAGATAGTATTACTTATTTACTTACTTAGCAGAGGTGGCGTTAGCTAAAATGAAATTATTGAAAAGCTGCTATTATTTTTAAAAAATATCGCGAGTTTTTGTCTATCAATATTTATAGAGTAGCGTGCCACGAGCTCGTCGTTGGATTTAACAGAATACCGAAACCAGGCAAACCCATGATTGAGACGATAGTGTCCAGCGATTTTGGCGAGATTGTAATAGCAGAATCGATTCCAGACGCTTAGACCAAAGAAAATAATAAAAATCACGATATACACTTTTATTAATCACTAGAACTTTACATGGATCTTTATCTGTGTAAAATTCGAAAAATCCATATCATTATATCCTACGTTCATCCCTGTTAAAAGACGAAAGTACATATAAACCAAATTTCACGATAAACAATTAAGTGTCTCTTATACTAATCGTTCCTCAAGCTTTCTGAGTGCAACTCACCTCGACAATCTGTCGGTCGTAATCTCTCACCACCTCCGTGTCACGCGTAGTGATCAATATTTTGCAACCAATATCGAAAGCTTCCACACACTTCCTCTCGTTGACTTTGTCGAGCACCAGCAGACATTCCTTCAATTGTGGCTCGATAAATTGCGCCTTAAGCGAGTCCCTTATATTGCCTAAAGTGTAATCGTAGTTCGATACCGAATGGCTGTCAGCATTCGAACCGATGCTTGACATTGAAATAGATGAGTTCATCATGTGCGAGTTGTTTGGCATGTAAACCGAGGACGCCTTACGGAGTAATCTGTACGAATTCACATTAGAGTAATTAGGCGTAATTACAACTGTATTTAATTGAACGTCCTCTTTGTAATGTTCTGGCTCTGACGTACTGTAAGGCACCCTCCTTGGCCATTCATTCAACTTTAGAATAGTTGTTTATGATAGTAGTTGATTTTTATAAACGAATGGAAGCCCGAAATAACACTTTATTGTCCACTGGACACGAATTACATTACAAATGCACAACAAGACTATATTTACAACATACGAAACATAGAATACAAGCTTTGTCTCATTTTCTTCATAGTATTAAAGTGAGACAAATGTATTGATCAAAAGCCAAAATTCCAAATTATGGATGCTTATTTTTTTCACCTAAGTACCTATATACCGCATGTTGCGTTGTATGGTGCGTAATTAACTTTCACATAATGTATACAGGCTTCGATAATGATGCAAATAAAGAATAAATATTATCACCACGTTAATTAGTTCTAGAATGAAGTGACGTATCTAGAAAAGAAGATGGCCATTTAGACCCATACTATTGAGTTTTAATACTTCACGAAATATGGTAACACATGAATAGACCTTGGTAAATTATATGGCAGATCTAGTAATGTATGTAATATTAAAAAATAAGTTAAGTGCTTTAAGATACAGTCAGCTGTATATTGCATTTGGACTATACCAAGAGTGGAAACAAAAAATTGGTTCTTCATATAAATGATTTGTTCGAATGGGATCAAATCCACATGCACCGTGTAGCAAGGTCACTAATATACTGACTGCTTCGCGAATCATACTTTCAGCTGTACGGATATACTGGGACCAACGGATCGCAACCTTGAAATGTCACTAAGTTTGGGATGTTTAATTATTTTCGGCGAAAATTCTATACAAAACTTCACATCTTGAGCTATATTTACATTCGACTTATATCAATAGTAACATCCACTGCAGTTAATTCATATAAAAATGTAATTTATTAGGAGTAATTAATATTTTAATTGAACATAATGATGACATCACTCGACGTCGCGCGATTGCCAATAAACGTGTTAAGGAAAGTTTTTGTGTACTTACTTAGACTGTTGAGCAACAATCTCGTCTTCAGTTTTAACTGTACCAAAATCGAGCCAGAATACTACGCCATTAAAGTTGTTGGTGATCAGCTCAGGGTTGTTGCGAAGCACGCTGACGGCGACGCATGTTTTCCCGGCCTTTGGCATTCCATGCAGTACTAGGTACTTATGCCGGGAAAGATTTTTTAATTTTGTTGCGACTACTTGTTCCTGAAATTTCAATAGTAAATTTTTAAGACGGCTTCTATAGTTGAGTCGGCTAAGGCTTTGGCTCACTCAACTCAAGGCATGGTAAAACTCGCCGTTATTTATATATAATCCAAGAGTCTACAATCGGCCTCAGAGTGATTCTGTTATATTTTACTAATAACACAAGTGTAACTTGCTTTGTTTTTGATATACAACGAGCGTGTTGTAAAAAAAATATTGAGTTATATATTAGTTAAGTCGCTAGGGAATTGGATTTTCATTCCATGTTCTAATAATGACTTTCAATGTTGCTCTGAGATGTGAAGGCCAGGCACTGTTATCAGAGGGACCGTTCTATGGTCTGATATTATATAAGGTACTTCAGGTATTACGTTTTGTAATCAGTGTATTTGATTCTTCAGCTACTCTCTGTGTTTTATACAAACCAAGCCAATGGCATATCTACACTGATTAAACGAGAAAGTAATTTATTACAATGTATCACATGTGTGTCAGTATAGTTACAGATGAAAATTTCCCTATATTATAATACTTTTTAGTAGTGTTTAGTGATTGGAGAGCACACCTTTGTATCCCTCAAGCTTTTAAATCGGCTACAATTAAAATAAGATGAATTCATTAATATAGCAACGCTTTAGGTTTCAAACGTCTATTTATATGACTCTCTCTCTAAATTTAATACAGACCTAATTTTGGATTGTGACTAATTTGCAGCGTTTTATTTTAGCAATTAACAATGTCAATTCAAAGTTGTCCGGTCAATATGACCCATGGCACCGATATAAAATAAGACAGAAGCGGAACTTTAATAAAAATTGTGACTAAAAAATACATTGCGTCAATTAAAAATTTTGTTCGGTCAAAATTACGCGATTTCGATGATCGTTTCCACCTACACGTAGTTTTTAGTTGATTCCGATATGGTACGAATCAATTTTATAGTAGCACTGTTGTTATAGAAACGATTCATAATTATATCTAGCAGGATAGAGTCAGGTTGGAGGAGTCAAGCCGGCCTTAACCATCGAGGCGCCCCGAGCGAGTCATGCGTTTGGCGCCCTTTCATATCCTACTAATATTAAAGTATTATGTGACGAGCTGCGCCAGGAGTACCTTGTTATAGACAAAATATGAAACGAGATTCAAAGAGAACTATAGTACCGACATAACTCGTAAAATTAAAAGCGACAATGGATCGGTCATATCTGTCACAGGTCATAGGACTGATGGCCGAAGGAGCAGACGAGTTTCTAGGATTATTCACAAATGTCGGAAACGTTTCCGTGTATGAACGGTAAGAACCCGAACGAATCAATTTGCCATCCTACAGAAACGTGAAGCGAACACATTCAATAATTGTTTCCGACAGGATTTGTTGATAGCGTTTGATGTTCTGTAGGATTGCAAATTGATTCGTTCGAGAGCTTTCCGTTCTTACACGGAAACCCTACTGGTGTGGTGACCCGCCATCCCGATGGCCCGACAATCAGCACCGGTAGATTCTGGATAAGGGCAGTAGCGGACCGTGATATGTTGTGGAGGCCTACGTCCAATAGTGGACTGCGATTGGCTGACGACGAGGAACGTAAAATGTGTGAGGATTGTATGAATATCTAAAAAACTATTCTATTACAATTTAAAATATAAATTATGATTCAAATTACAGGATTATTGTTTAAGGAAAACGACTGTCTAATGTCTTTATCAAAACCATAACCGCAATGAATAGTACACTGTTTGTGTGGAAATGTTGATAACAATACGTGATACTAAATCATTCTGAAGTTTTATTACTTAAATTGCGTTTATAGGCACTGAAAAAAAGATACATTTACCTTAAAATAGAGTAGAGATTTTTATATATGTCTAATGTAGAGATTTTTATATATGTCTATTATAGTTCGATGGAGCCTACAAGCCTTGGAGCGGAGAATGTGTGACCATAAGTAACCATTGTGTAGGAATCAATGAGATATGCGAGACGGGGTTGGATCAGGATATCGGAAGAGCCGGGGAATAAGGAGTCCCCCGGCAATGTTTGAGGCCGAGGGGCCACCCCGCCTACCAGGGCTAGCGGAAAGGCCTACGGAGAACCTAGCCCTGGTAAAGATAACCGACTAACACCGAAGGGTTTTAGTGGCTATCCCTTGTCTGTGGTGTGGCAATAACATTTCTAGTTTCTGGATAGAGGTGCTGTAAGTGCTACCTCGACGTGGCAAATTCCACACACTGGCCGCGGATTTTCCCCCTTGCGCTGTCTATGGTCAGATTTCCCCTCGCTAGAAGAAATACCGACATATTTGGCACATAGTTAGGAGAGTCTCAAATTCAACAGTGGGCAATGGTTGGTTGGGTGTTTGACAAAAGACGTCCTAATATTGTTATATCTGCTTCTTGGAAGACTTATTGATTGACATAACATAATATGACAACTGGGGTTGTCTGGAAGAGATCGGTTTGTAGCGGATAAGACCGCCCTTTGTGCATATTTAAGTATGAATGAATGAATGACCTATCTAACGTGTATTAACATTAGCAATTAACATAGACTTTTTGCAAATTACTTACAATACTTTGTCTCCTAACATGATGATCAGGGGGCCTCGGCACGTCGCCTTTGCTAAGACTATCTTCGAAACTATTGTCCACCATATCTTCGTTGTTCTGAACAGCCAATTTCTCCCAGAGCCACTTGTAATCTTTTGATAGGCTGTCTACGAATACTTCAAATGTCTTATTATTCCCATATTGCAAGATTACATCTAATAGGTATTTTACTCTCTCACTGCGACCCTTCTGCAAAAGTTATATTTGTAAAAGTAAATGATTAGTAAAATATATGAATAGACAGATATTCAGAAGACACAAATTAAAACCATCATTGATAAAGTTTAGCACATGTCGACATGGCATTTTTCAAAAATCATCATTATATTATAGAATTCTTTCGAAGCCGAGAGCGCTTTAGTTGATACCTCAGGTGTAAATATTTCCAATTTATAGCCGGCGGATACCACTTTCGATCAGGTGATCAGGTGCCTGTTTGCTTCAGCAATAAAAAATACACATAGACTAATATTTATTTTGTAACATGACATTGGAGCGTTTAATGGGTATTGATAATAAAATATGTATTTTATTTATTTAGGATAATAAACAGATATACACAAATAGTAGTAGTAGGGGATCCAGCGTCCGGTTTTGCTACTGATTACTGATGAATCGCTCAACTTTTTCTATAACAAAATTTCGAATGTGGTAGCTAAAAAATAATTATTCCAACAAAATGTACGGTTGGATAAAAGAGTCCTCTCCCAACATGTATTGATAACGTGGTCATCAAAAATGATTACTAACCAGCAGATTTTTTTCTAGTGCCTGATTCATATCTAATATATAAAATTCTCGTGTCACAGTTTTATGTTCATACTCCTCCGAAACCACTGGACCGATTCTCATGAAATTTTGTGTGCACATTGGGTAGGTCTGAGAATCGGCCAACATCTATTTTTCATCCCCCTAAATGTTAGGGGTAGTCCACCCCTAAATTTTTAATTTTATTTTTTAGACAAAATTTTTAATTTCTATTTTTTTATGATACAACATACAAAAATACATACAACCCTAGATTTTCAACCCTCTACGATCAACCCCTATTTTTTACCGGACAGGACGACGTCTGCCGGGACAGCTAGTATCTATATAATTTAACACCTATATTTTTTTACAAATCGCGTGGTCCGTTATCGCGGTACTCCAATTGAATACATATTTGAAATTCATGAAATTAGATATCAATTTATTTTATGTATTTTGCTACTGCAGCTGAGTCACACCGCTACGAATGCGCAGAACATTGCTTACTGTGTATCAGGTATCCCACTTTGATGTCGACATTGTCGATCATAAGAGTGCCAATGAGGTATAATGTATTACGTACCTATTAGAGAAGTCATTCGTAACTATCTTATTTGAGCACTCCTTCTTGTCCATTGTCAATGACTCGTTTAGTCTATGCAAGCCGGGCTGTTGTAGATACTTTACGTGCTTAAGTGAAAATGCACTATTAAAAATGTCGTCATGTGTACTAAGGTACGATATTCAAACCATTCAAGAAACTTAAATAAAAGTCAATGGGTGATTTTTCACCGGCAAGTTTGTTGTATTCTCGATAAAGCATCTTATTTGAATTAAAGTTTATTAATTTTAACGCGCCTCGACGCTTCGCTCGGTGCAACCATATTTCATACAGTAACAACTTGTAGTTACGTACTAACCTACCTGCCTATTAATAATGAAAGAACATTAGAAGCAGAAATTGTTAAGGTTTATGCATAAAATCATACCTGTCATACTGGGGCCAGTAAACTGCTTTGCGCAATTTGTTACGATGTCTCGATATCATTACGTATCCTGCCGTTCATATCGGCATTATTCTGTTTCTAGCGGCAACATATCGTCATTCTGTCCACACGTCTTATCAACTATTTCGTAACAAAATTGTCCCTATATTTATAATGTCATTTCACCCTGCACCCTCGCATATAAATGCTTTGCAAGGGATTTATATTACTTTCATGCCGTTTCATTCATTCTCAATTTCTCATTCAATATCATATATGAAATAAATGTCGGTAATTAAATAAAAAAGAGTTATTTTTATAAATTACAAATAAATTATTTTATGGCTGCAAACTGACTAAAACTTCGTCGAGAAAATCAGCGGGAGGTACAATACTAGCCTTATGTCGAGCAGACTATATGCCAAGTAATACTAACTACATGTGAGCAACAACCCACAGTGCGTAAACCAATAATGAAATTGCACCTAGCCTGTGACGGCACTTCCACCTAATTGTTCTCGATCAATTGCGGTGAACACAAAATATGACTTCCGAGACACGTGCCTTGAATTAATTCTAGGTCGAATTAAATAAGAACTAAATCCCCCTAATCTTGATAAATTAACTTCATTATCTCGGCATACTTCAATAGTGTATAAACTGTGAAAACGGAGCTGTTCACCTATATAAGATCTAGCTTTTTTTATTGCAGGAGTTCAGCAGATAGGCAAACAGCCCATTTGATGGAAAGCGGTTACCATCGCCTATGGACATTTGCAACAACCAAGGTGCTACAAATGCGCTGCTGCTCTCTTAAGGGAGACTGGAACCTGGTCACTAATGCTGGAACACAACTCAAGGTTGTTTTGGCGACATACTTAAGACCAGAGGTGGTAGCCATGCAGTCGGGCAAATGCCCTACCACCTGACTGTGGGTTGTTTTGTCGCCTCTTAGGACAGGCCGCCCGGCCGCAGGGATTTGTATTCTTTATCCGTTCCTGCACGGATAAAAGCTAGCTTGTCGAATTTGGTAGGTTTCACAGACAAAGAGCACCAATTCTTCTAAAGAGAGATTTGGGAATATAACATTTGATCTTGTAATGATTTGAAATAATGATTTGCGTCAGAGATGAAGATTATTTGATAATATCGACTTGTTTATTTGTCCTTCCAGTCGACATCTCATTGTAATATTTTTTCTACTATCAAGGATTATGCAATTGTACATGGTAATGATTACTGTCAATTCGTTTTCCTGCATTCAGTTTGGTTTAGGTTTAACAAAATATTTATTTATTATTATTTCCCTTTTCTCACCACTATATAAAAAAACTATTGCCAGTAAAATAAACTACTCTAATCTTAATAATATTATAAAAAAGTAAAGTTTGTGTGTTTGTAACGTTGTAGGGGGTAATCTCTGGATCTACTAAACCGATTTTAAACATTCTTTTACTGTTTGAAAGCTACGTTAACAGGGAGTGTCAAAGGCTATATAACAAGACGCTATATACCACGGGAGCGGGACAGGGCGCGTGTGAAAACCGCGCTGGGCCGCTAGTAGTTCTATAAAATGTATACAATTTCGCTCATCATCATCATCATCCGAGCGTTAAATCCTGGTTGCGTTCGGAGCCTTCACTCCGACGCCCAGGGTCCGCTTTCCTACTTTTTCTACTCCACTTCACGCGGTCTTCAGCATCCCCCGTTTTGAGACCATTGGCACGCATGTCATCCTTCACGACGTCAAGCCAACATTTCTTGGGCCTTCCCCTTCTACCGGGACCTGGCGGGGGCGGTATGGCTAGACATTTGTTCCCCACATAATTAGCTGGTCTCCGTAAAACATGGCCGTACCAGCCTAAGCGACACTCTTGCAGTTTGTCTGCTATGTCACGGACAAGAAGACTGCCACGGATGCGGGAGTTCCTGATACGGTCTTTCCGCGTCACTCCACACATCCAACGCAGCATATTCATCTCCGTGACACGCAGTTTTCGCTTGTGTCGCTCAAGTACAGGCCACGCTTCACGGCCATACAAACAATTTCGGTCATGTACACTTTTAAAATTATATGACACTGAAAATGCCATTATTTTGTAGCTAGTTTACTGGAATATAAAAATATTTGAATTTCGAACACGATGTTTTCACTTTATGTTATGTTACAATACGAAAACGAAAAAAATCCAATTCTTTTATAGATTAGAAACTAGTGATAGATACCTATTTTCTTATAGGACATTATTTTATTTGAATCGAGAATTCATGAACCTGTTATGTAATATTTTTGCCCTACAATTAGTAATGAGAAACATGGTCTTGTGGTATTTACAACATTTGCGTATAGGACCGGGATAACGTACCACGAAATTTATTGGACAATGTTACTGTCAAGTGATATAAACATGAACTAAGCAACATAAAAACAAATGAGCTGGATAGTTATTATTTTTGATGACCTCAATATGGATATATGTTGGAAAGATCTATGATCAAATCATACATTTTGTAAGACAAATATTTTTTCGAATAATAAATAGATAATTATCTTGAGATTCAACAAAAAAAACCCAGTTAGTAATACATTTTTGAGAATCATCAAACGGCGTATTTCCTGTTAGGTACCACAATCGAAAATAAACTTTTACGTCTCGTCAAAATGAAGCTACTCACGGATAATAACTTGATGATAATCACTACTCAGTAGGAAAAATGGACGGTGGATCATCGACTAAAAGTTACATAAGAAAGCAAAAAGTATATAGCCTAAAATCAGTGCTTATTAAAAGAAGGTAGTGTACAATATATTAAAAATATTGTACACTACCTTCTTTTTGTACACTATCTTTTCTTGTACTTATCTATATGATATACAAAAAATTCACACAAATAAAATAAATACACACACACACACTTCAAATAAAATATACGAGGTATAAGAGACAGAAAAAATGACAGAAAATTACAGTGCCTGATACTTAATACATTAATAACGTACTTTTATAAGCATCCAAGGAAAGTGCAAATATAAGATAATCAAGAATGTACTCGTGTAACACATGTTTTCTATTTATAGTCCACGGAGGATATCTTGTAGAATGGCAATTATGGAAATTTGATTTAAAGATGTCAAGGCTTGTATTGTTTTTCATTTCGTTATAACATAGAGTTATTCTTATCATCAGATCAAGAAGGAAATTGTGAATACTTCTTATAATGGAAATAAAACAAAAGTTTATATGATTACTTTAGATTAGGGCTTTTTACACGACTTTTTGTTGGTACTTTACTCACTGGGGAACTTTTGCTTTTATTACGTTATGACTCAAAAGTAGGTACTTGTATACCTATCAAATTTTATGCAATCCGGTTCACATGCAAGACTGTGAAATACCAATAATATAACAAGCAAATATACGAACATCGAAAGAAACTCACTTTGACATATGCATAACATGTAAGTAAGTATGGTACTTTTGCATGTTGTAATATAATAAATGCGTAGTTATAGTTTACGGAAGTTTAACTAACGTTAAAAAAATGTCGATGATGAAACGTGCATGTTCATATATAAATGTATGGAAACATATGTAGATATTTGGATTTGGCTTTATTTTAAGATCTACTGAAAAATGTTTTAGGTACTGAAAATCAAACGTAACTTAAATATATATATATATATAAATATATACATATATACTCCCTCTATATAGTTATGTATTATACCGCTTCTAAAAGTGTTATCATTGTTTTGCGGAGAGGTAAATGCCATAAACACGTCCCCGGCATCACGGACAACTAAGATTTTCTAAACTCTATTCAAAAGAAATAAATCAAGTTTTTCTAAGATCTATTGGAGTTTCAAGTGACAGATAAAAAAAATATAAACAAATTAGTACCAACTTTATAGACAAAAATATAAAGCTTAAAAGCTCTTCTGATCGCAATGTTATTTTTCTTTCTTTCTTTCTATGTGTTAATTGACTTTGAATGATACTTTTATACATTAAACTGAATAACAATCTGTCGCTAATAACTACACAAATCCATTAAAAATCATTAATATAAGTTCATTCAAAGTTTAAATAACAATGAATTAACATTGATGCATACCTTTTTAAAAATATTTTCGGTGACATCATCCGACAGGACATTCTTTGAAAATATATGGTCAAAGATATCAGACACGTCAAGATCTTTCAGTATGTCCTGCTGGTACTGCTGCAGCCGTCTCCTGTGCTGCGGTTCCATCGCGCCGGTTTCTCATGCATCTGGAACAAGAATTTTATAACAATTCATCACACAATTGTTATGAACTTGGAGCATGTAAATTTGAAAATGCCGATGGAATGATCAGAAAGTTTATTAGAAGTTCATATACGGATGTCACAATTCTTAAAAGTATAGCCGAATATAACGAAACCAAACCGTAGGGCAGAAAATCGTTATCACATAAATTGCGCAAAGTTCGTCGTTCTAAAATACTCGCTCCGAAAGTGCACTAGGTAATGCCTCGTTTGCAGTCAGAACACGACTGGCACATTTCCCGACCCTTCATCGATTTGTAATTAACATGCCTCTAGCAACATGCGCCACAGTGCTTGAAATCGTTAAATGGTCAGCTTAATGCTTCTAAATTCGCATGAAATACAAAGAGAAAGAAATTTATGTTGATAATTACCAAAGAAATTGTAATACATGCTTAAATTGTGCGTAAACATTGAGTCATTTTAATTGATACTCAATCGTCGATATTGTTATAATTTTTAAACATGCTGTTTCAACACTATCAACTATCAACCTATTGTGAGCCACAGGTTTGCCCGTCTAGGGTAGATTTGATTCAAATACAGGTATTCTCGTTTCGCATGTTTCCTGTCGTTGTTTTAGTTCACTCGTGGTAAATGTAATAATATGCATTGTGTGTTTACACGTTATCTGGATATGATTTGAACCCACGAAATTTATATGAGGTACGGATATCTTAAGAATTGAGTTAAACATGTATTGTACATAATTCTGTATGTAGACATACAATACTCTTATATATATTAATATTATAAAGGGGTAAAGTTTGTGACGTTGTAGGGGGGTAATCTCTGGATCTACTAAACCGATTTTAAAAATTCTTTTACTGTTCGAAAGCTACGTTAACAGGCAGTGTCATAGGCTGTATAACACGACAATAAATACCACGGGAGCGGGACAGCGCGCGGGTGAAACCGCGCCGGGTCGCTAGTGTATTATATATCTGTACCAAGTTTCATGTTTGTGGTTAAAAATAGTTCCGAAGATATTATATTTTTATGTAACATATACTTTTCATACATAGGTCCACTGAAATGAGCTCATTTTTCAGTATTTGAGCTCAAAATATCGTTTTTATGAAGATGTTACTGCTGAGAAAATTACGTTAGAATCCAAGAAAACCTAACACTTACCTACATTTCTACCAATACATTAACGAAACGTAAAATAAAGTTATCATGAATTAATATTTTCCAAATCAGTCAAGGAAATAACAATTAAATTGTTTAAAACGACATAATTTGCGTAATTAGCAGTAGTCTGCGTAATACATACATTTAAGGAAAATACAGTGTAAAAATGACCGTAATACGAACCTTACCTTCAAAATTATTTTAGACTATGTGAAACTCACGATAAAGTCTAAAACTGGATTTTGATGCGAATTCAATTAAGAAAATTTTAACACTACCTAAACACAGATCACTGATAAAACAAGTGTGCCAATCAAAACTAAGCAAAGGACTAAACACGTTACTGACGGACGACCTTGCCGAATGGCGACGCCTACATATCTAGTATAATAACTACGCTAAGAAATTCAGCCATCATAACAAATTATCCTAAATATGCGAGAATAATGTGTCAATAACCTGATAGCCTCTCAGTTATTGCCAAGGCTACGATTGAATAATGATTCATAGAAAGTGTAAGGTTATTATACATTTAAAATCTATTATGTTAATATATCTTATTTTTATACATAATTCTTCTATACGTGTGTTGCTAGTGAACTCCTAAACGGCTGGGCCGATTTGAATAAATTTTTGTGTGTATTCAAGTGGATTCGAGGATGCTTTAGATTCACAATTGGATCCTGTAGATGGAGCTGCAATCGGGTTCTAAATTTTATTTTTTCAGGGCTGGACAACGTATGCCGGGACAGCTAGTACTATATAAAATTGAAGAGTTGTTTGTTTGATTGAACGCGCTAATCTCAGGAACTACTGGTCTGATTTGAAAAATTATCTCAGTGTTAGATAGCCCATTTATCGAGGAAGGTTATAGGCTATATATCATTATGCTAAGACCAATAGGAGCGGAGTACCAATGAAGAATGTTTCAATATCGGGGGGTTTTGAAAACAAATTCCACGCGGAGGACGTCGCGGGCACAGTTAGTAAATTATAATGCGTGGAATTTAACATAAATTGTAATGCAAGGAATACAATTTTCAAAACTAATATATTACGGAAATTATTAAGATACGTCCATAATACGAACGAGAGCTGATAATAAAAGAGAAATCCGAAAAAAAAAGAATCGTCCAGTTATATTGGAATTCTTTACTAAATAAAAAAATAAAAAATAATGAATAAGTAGATATTTGTGTACACGTAAAACGCGATTTCCCAAAACTACTTCTTTGCGTTGTGACTCATTTTATATCTGCCATATGTGATCAAAGGAAAATAGCTTTTTGGATTGATAATACTATAAAATATAAATTGACCAAGTGCATAAATGCATTACGCACATTGAAAAGGATTCGGGGTTATGAAAAAGCATTTATTTAGAAATACCTCAATCTTAAAATCTCCTCATAAAACCTTGCTCAAAGAAAGTCAAGAAAATCGCTTTAAGATACAAACAAATATGATGATTTTATAAGGTTTCCATTTGTGCCAAAATTGCCATAGGACTATCTAGGTATCTACTAAACCATCTAGGTTGATGGTTTTTTTTTTCAAATTATATTGCCTTGGCATTGGATTTTACCAATTACACATTTAAAAATGATAGGTGGTTAATCAAATGGAATTCTAGCAATCAACCTCCTTTGGGATCTGGAATTTCGAAAAACATAGGCAATAATTTGGAATATCCCCAAGAATTTTATGACAAGGAATTTCAATCTCCTAGTCAATTAAATACATTTTTATTAAATAAATAATGAAAGTAACTAGGATATGCCTGCGAGTTCATTCACGCTTGACTTGGAATTCCCGCGGGATCCCCAGAGACAATGTACCGCTGCTTTAAAAAAAGGATGTAACCTATCGTTTTAGGGAAATCTTGTATAGAAATAAGCTAATTTTTATGCACTCGAACAATTATAAACGGCTCTTGGTAAAATTCCCGCGGGATTCCCGTGATCAAAATTATCACACATTACTTACATAAAATTTGCTATAAACCAGTGAAAAAATCATATAGGAATGTGATTTTTTTAAATTTGGGCATTTTAAATAATTCACAGAAAAATACGTGAAGAATAAAAAGTAGCGTAGATTTAATTCTAAGAATTTGTTGTAGTTTTTACGTGAATCCCGAAAAAACAGACAATAAGTCATCTAAAAAATTGCATGCATCTTTATATAGTCTTAGTCTTCAGTGTACCGACACTAGAATTTAGAATTTTATAATATAATAGATACAGAATATTTAACAAACCACTGCCAGACAAAAGCATGCCCAGAAAGTTAGCTAGCTACACTACATCACAGTGTGGGCTGTGTGGCAATACTTATTTGCTGGGCAAAATATGAGGTAGCCTTCTGAACATAGATGGCATCAGAGTTTTTTGCAAATATTCTCTGAAAAAATCCATGGTCTTATTGTTTCATCTCCAAAGATCACAAACATATAGTCCCTTCCTAAGTTTCCATATTTGCACCCTTGACAGCTTCAGCTGTTAAAGCAGTGTTGCCAGTTCCTTAGTCAGTCATTGGAAGATGTGACACCATCAGCTTCGATGCATGTCACATTCCATACAAGTGGCCAGCCCATCTTCTAAGAAATAAGTCAATTCCAATGTTTTATATTAATTATGATTAGTTTTGAACACTGTCCACACCATGTAATCAGCTAACAACAATTATAATAATTAGAATCAATACTGATGCAGCTATTTACAATTTAGATGGTTACATATAAACACATACACAGAAAATTAAAGTATTATTATTATACATCTAACTTTAAATTTTGAATAAGGAAATAATGAAAACATAAAATAAAGAGACAATAAAAAAAATCTATGAAGGTATAGAATATATTTCCCACAAACATTTTCCTCCCAAATATATAATAACTACATCATAATTGATTCTATTGTTTCAAAAGGAAGCAGTCAGTGGAAAATATAACACAAAACATTTATGTCAGTCAAGTGCAATAGATTTGTATGTCAAGGTTGAATCTTATCAATTAGTCTACTGCACATTTGTTAGAACTGCTTAGAAATTTGATTAATAATAATGAGGTCATGTTCTACACCTACTTCTTATTTTATTTTAATGCATACATTAGAAAATATTTCTGTATCTGGATAAATAATAAATATATAAATCAGTAGACAAACACACACATTATATATCTCTAAGCTAAGCAAGTTATGCTTGTATTATGGGTCATATACAATGGACCACTCTGCGACCGATCCCAGACAACCAGATCATATCAGATAATGGAAAATTTGTATATGAAATTTACCATGCCAGGTCTTTGCGTTGTAGTGAGGTTGGCCAGCACAGCTTACCCCACTCAACCAAAGAGGCCGTCAAAGCCAAAGGATCATCTTAAGTATGTTTGTGTGTGCATATGCAGTGCTCTTGAATACTCTTATCAAGAATATGTAAGGATTATTTCAGAAGTTATAACTTCAAAACTCAGGACTGGTTTAGTAATACTCAGTCATCAAGTCAGAAAGTGCTGAGGTGCACACTGCACATATTCTAGTCCACTACATACAGCAATGCAGCAATCATTTTGAAAAACCAGATGTGCTCACTCGCTACTTGATTGGAACAGAACCTGGACTTTATTATCATATGTTCCAAATATATTTAAATGGAATTTACAATGTGTGTAACAAGAAAATTGCTGTTTTTAAAATGTTCATTATAGAGTTCTCCCATAGAGTAAATAAAAACAAATTAAAACTAAACAAGTTGGCTGTAGGCTAAATAAAACTTTAACAATACTCATTGACACATGATATCTCTGTCAGCTACTGAAAAGGGGCCATTATGTCAGAATAATAAAAATCAAATAAATTGCCACACTTAAAACCATTAAACCATAGTTTCATTAAGAAATAATTTTCTTCAAATTTTAAACACTTTCCCGATTATAAACTTCTATTTACTGTAACAAATTTTTGATATGAAACATTCAGTACAATCTATCTACTACTACTTATTTAGCTTCAATACTAAGTAAAGACAAAACATCAGCTCATATATATCCCAATTTTGTATTCAAGCCTATCAATCGAAGACTAGATAATATACTAGTATCTCATGTCTTATCAGATAGGCAAATTTCACAGATAGGTATTCAGTGCAGTTTTCTCCATAATGTTTTCTTTACAATCAGCTTGCGGTAAATGAAATAGGCTAAAATGTGGATTGATTTTACTGCTGACTTGAATTGACTTCCTGCCTATATTGCACCTACATTAGTGGAATGACACTTGTGTTTTTGTTATTGAACTACCACATTAAAATGGTTTTAATGTCATTAGACTAAAAAATATAAAACTTGGGTATTATTTTACATCTACTCAAAGATAAACTGTAATTCTACATATTTTTCAAAGAACATTTGGAGGACAAAGTGTTAATAAACTTAAAATATTACATACAATCAAATAACTTTTAGTTAAGATTAGTAAATTAATTCAAAGCAGCACATTTCTATGATAATTTATTCTATTCCTCTAATTTTGTTTTTAAGAATATTTTCAATGGATACCATCAAATAATTGGCTTCATAAAGTTAACTTATGGTACAGATAAAACATATAGCCAGTTTTAAAACTAGTTTTATAGTATTCATGACTATGTATTTTATAGAAAAATAATGAGTTTATAAGATCATTACCAGTGTATTTTAAAAAGCTTTGTTACTATATCTAGATAGCAAAAATCACCTTGAAAAATAGTTGACCATAATAGTTTATAACAAACCTGATAAAACTTGTTTTGTATATTTTTATATAGCTTATTATGTTTAGGTACATGTACCATACACAACACGAATGCAACCAATTAGTATAGGCTAGAACTAAGAACTCAGCACGATTTATTATTATGTATTTTATTCCATACTGTGTTACGGAAAAAATATGATAGATTAATAAAAGTAATTACTCGTTTGAAATCTGAACCTTAATTATTGGAACACAATATACAAAGATCAAATTCTCTCTAAGTTAAAACTTGCTAACTTATAACTCAATTAAATGAGAAGTTATAAATTGATCTACAATTATTCACCAATAGTATACTTATGTCTAAAAGATTGTAATAAAATCTAGATAACTTACCTAATTCGACAGCAACGTTATCATTGCTGTTTTTATTATTATTTATTTCTTGATTTACCAACTTGTTATTCTTTCAGTCAAGATGTTGTTAAATCTAATATTTTCATTAAAACAAAGCAAACAAAGCGTGCAACTGTATGCACTAACAGATTGCAATGCAAATGTCAAATGCATTTAACCATTCAACAGATGCATTTGACGAATTTTGATGCATTGTTTCCTGCAGTTTATGTCCATCCCATACAACGAAAACGTACTGATCAAATTAAATGTCAAAATGTGTTCCGTTGCTAAGTTACATTTATTAACATTTAAACTGGAACTTACTACGAACTTAATTAATACTTCATGCTACCAAAAAGTAACTATTCGTCGTAAGAACACGACTTTTCTGCCATAGAGTAAATAAACGAAAGTATGATTGCCTTGATCATTTTTTTATAAATATAACTTAATCATTTCAAAAAGTATTTCAAATATGATTCAAAATGCTAAACTATGAAATCTTTACAATCAGAGTTTTTATATTTTTAAACTTACCAAATCATGTTACAAAATTATAGTGTTTACTAGTGACATCTATTAATGTAATATAATCTAATACAACATCGTTTTTACAATACCGCGCTTAAAACCGTTAAAACGTAGTTTTATTATATTCTCTGAAGGTTAAAATATTATAATTTAACCTATATACATTAAAATAAGATCATGAAATACTATATGGTCCTATGTCTATAGTAATGTAAGAATGTATGATGAAAGAATGACTAAACAGATATACAATGCAAAAGTGGATGGATGCAGAAGTCGCGGAATGCCACGACACACCTTCCATGATCAAATTGATCGTGTACTAGCAGAAGGTGATGTCAGGAGCCTTAAGAACAGACGAGCGTGCATGACAAGAACTATGAATGTCAAAGAAGCAAGTGAGGTGTGTAAGAATAAGCCTAAATGGCGCTCTGTTGTTCGTGCCTACCCCGCAAGGGACCTGGCGTGAAGTTATGTATGTATGTATGTCTATAGTAATATTATGAAGGGTTAGTTATATTTTCGTAGAGCCCAAAATATTTCAGCTTTATGGTGAAAATATGTATTAATTCGTAGAAGAAAGTAGTGGATTGTCCCTTGTACTACGTTGCATTGATTGGAGTTGTTGAGTTGGGCAGTCTAATTTTTAGAAAATTACTTTGTCTTGTAGGTTTCAAGTAAAAAATGTCTAAATGTAAAAAATACACTTAATGAAGTTCGTGCACCTACCATTCTTATTGTAACAGTTAAAACATTGGGACTTATTGCTCTACAAAAAGATAGGCGCTTAAACTATTTTATATTATAATTCTTGCAACATGGAAAAAGTTCTTCCATGCTTATTGATTCAATTTTACATTAGAATCAGTTATAGTTCCGATAAAACACTGTAGTAAATGAAAAACAAATGTATGAAAAACGAGATAATATTATAAAATTCTAAGCATACCGTGTCTGTATATTAAAGCTATTAAAAAATGCAATCTTCTTCTTCTTATATATAAAAATGAATGTTTGCCTGTATGTCCTTTATAGAATCGTAAACTATACATTTGATCATGTGATCATGTTCAGCAAAGTTGTTGTACATGAGCCAGAGAAGGTTTCTGAGTTGGTTCACAATTGTACCCGGGAGGTGGCGCTGCTGTAGGCATATAGATTAAAGCTTTTCTGAGCAGAAAGACGTCTGACGGGACAGCTAGCTTATATATAAAAAAGAATATTTGTGTGTATGTCCTTTATAGAATCGTAAACTATACATTTGATCATGTGATGATCTTTAGCAAAGTTGTTGTGCACGAGCCAGAGAAGGTTTCTGAGTTGGTTCACAATTGGACCCGGTAGGTGGCGCTTCTGTGGGCATGTGGATTGAAGCATTTCCGGGCAGAACGAAGTCTTCCGGGACAGCTAGTAGACTATATAAATGATGAAGAACACGATGCATTTTTTAGATTTCTTGTCTGTTTGTTCGGGATTCACGTAAAAACTACTGGGTCGATTTCGATACTGATACTGCCTGTGCACACACACACACACACACACACACACACACACACACACACACACACACACACGCGCGCGCGCACGCACACGCACACGCACACGCACACCAAAACACACGCGCGCACACACACACACACACACACGCGCGCGCACACAAACACACACATTTTTTGTTTTGCATTAATTAACTACAGTAAGTGTTTCGTAGAAACATAAAAATGTGAATCATTCAATGTTATTGAATATCATCGTGTAATTTTAGTTTTGTGTCCTTTAATTATACAAATAGTTACGTAATCAAGGTCTGCCTTTAAAGCAAATCGATTGCATTTGGGTGATCTGTTTCATATTAGCATTCATTATATTCCGTTTTACCATATAGTGTTATATTAATGGACACGGTTTATATTTTTGCGTTTGAAAATATTTACACACTAGATACCTTGGTATGAAATTTTCGGTTGTGTAGTATAACCATCTTGTGAGGTTCCCAATTTTTTTACTGCAGCAGATGTGTGTAACGCACAAAAGCTTCCCGCAATCCACTGTAAACATTCTCTTTGAGGTTGGATCCAAACAGTGAATGGTGTTGTGTCGGCCTCACATTTAATAAGATTTATTGTAACCGATCTTGTTTTGACAAGGACAATGGCGCGGGATCCTTGCCGGTAAAGCCATGGCTTTGTGTGGTCTCCCAGTTTATTGTCGCTCGTCTTAGCAAAAGTCAAAAACTAATATTCATATACACCTGGAAACGAAAAAAGGTAATCTTGGAAGATACTTACGTAGTTATTTTAGTTTTATTCTTACTTATATATTTTAGTTTGCCATGGGCTGAGTCTGTGTTATTCAACCAGTCTTATATATTATAAATATAATCTCATAAAAATCACAAAATCAAGGCTTCAGAAAAAAGTTAAACAGCAGTAGTTTTTTGATTGATTCTGAGAATTGCTATTATTATATGTTATGGTAATCGTAAGGGACGGTCATATAATTTTCGGAAAATAAAATATTTTGGAAAATAATTTTAAAGGATTGATTATTATTACGAGCGTTATATTTATTAGCTTATTTTTTTATGGCAGAAGTTCAGCAGACGACAGCCACTAGACGGTAAGCCGTTACCATCGAATATGGACATTTACAAACACCAAAGGTGCTACAAATGCGCTGCTGCTCTCTTAAGGGAGACTGAAACCTGGTCACTAATGCCGGAACACAACACAAGGTTGTTATGGCGACATACTTTAGACCAGGGATGCTAACCATCCAGTCGGGCAAATGCCCTACTACCTGTCTGTGGGTTGTTTTGTCGCCTCTTACGACAGGCCGTCCGGGCGCAGGAAATTGTATTCTTTCTCCGTTCCTGCACGAAATTATTATTATTCCATATTACGAATTTTGTTGAAGTCTAAGCCGACAAACTGTAATTTGTACTTCCTTATTAAGTAGTATATAATTATAACTATTGATTTTATCCGTGCAGGAAAGGAGAGAGAAATACTACAATTAACTGCGGCCGAGCGTGGTAGGATATTTGCCTTCATTGTCGCCACCTAGTGCATGGCGAAAGCAATCTCGGATGTTAAAATTTTCGAGAGGGGAGGGGGTCTTAAACTGAAAAATTCTGACCACGCTCGCCTATATTTTTACTTTAATCATCATCATTTCAGCCATCAGACGCTTACTGATGGATGGATACACATGTACGTCTGTAGTTTTTAACCTATGTCTAGTAACCTATGTCTAAAAGTACTAGACGTCTCAATGGTCAAGTTGTGCTTAGGATGAGCTGTGTATTTGTCTGTGAGGTTAGAATTAATTCACTCTCAAGTGGCCGCCCAGGGCATGAGTCCCGGGTTGCCCCCCCCCCCACCCCCCTAAATCCGCACTGATCGAAAATTGTTTAGTGGGTCTACTATTCTAGCAGATGAGCTATACATTCTTTTACTGCAGGTTCAAGAACAGTTAACAGTATCGCATTTCTCTTTTACAAAACAACGAATAAAAATTGTGTGTGTGTATAATTGACACGCAGTAGAAGTGAAACTTCAGGGAATATACTCATAGATAATTCTTCTCTAACTTTTATTAGTATAAATATACTTCCACTAGCCTGCATGTGTCAACATATTATCATTTAAAATAAATTTCTTAAGTACCTATCACATTAATTTTTTCACTGTTTAGTCTGAAAATATGATCAGTTTTATTTCGGTCCAAATTGGACCTATGTTTAATCATCGGTCTTATTGACTCTCTAATCTGTGCTATAGGATTTAAAACTTGTATCTCAGGCTGTCTCGCAGGCTTAGTCCTAACGATTTATATGTTTATCTCTTTCTAGTGTCGTTTTTTCGTTTCATCGACTTTTAAATCATAACGATTCTAAGAAGTTTCACTTCAAAAATACCAAACATAAAATACCTTCGTGTGTTTTAGAACTTTGTCAACAGTTATGACGCCATGTACCATAAACCCTGATGGGTCATCAGCACGTAGCAATAACACCACAAGCCACAAATGCACCAGGAACGAACAGATATCGTTGAAGCGCACTTGAATTATGGTAATGGATGTGGTATCACCATTGATACCAACAATCCACGAGCTTCACCGTCCGTACAGAACTTAGAAACACTTTAATCTCAACGGGTTATAAATATAAAGATGTCCACTTTCAACGCCACTTAAAGGCGATTGTTGTTAAATTTAATGGCACATAAAATAAAATGATATAGCCTTACTCATGATAAATAACGTGATTGACGAATAAATAATGTTTCTCGAGAGATATCTGTTTTACTCAGCTTTTATTGCTTACTTTGTACCATGTTAAAAGAATAACTGCTACCTAGCTAAAAACCTAGGTAACTAAAAATCATAAAGCAGCTTCTATATTCAAAGAAATAATAGGCGGCTATTAGACTAGGCCTTGAAAGAAAAGAACAAGGAAAGAAGTGAGCAACGTAAGATTACTAACTTATTTGGTGCTTTCAATACTGCTGGAAAAAGATAAGCTGATAACAGGTATGTAATTCCGTAGCTAAGGCACATATGTCTGGTAGATTTGATTGGATGGAAATTATTAGAGATTTTCCAGTTACCAAAGTGCCAATTGCTAATGATGATACCTTATTTCGGCCTGATAACGAATGATGGAAAAATCTTTGAAGTAAAAATAATGGCTATTTGTTCGACATTTTTTATTGAAGTAAAGAACTCAAAATTTTATTCCATACCAGCTTCTGCCCGTGACATCGACCGCGTGCAGTTTTGTAACTATTTCACGGGAACTTTTTCATTTTTCGGGATCAAAAATATCCTATATGTTGACCGGGGATATAAGCGACCACTATACAAAATTTCATTTAAATCGTCCAGTCGTTTCGGAGAGCCTGTACAAACAGAGAAACACAAACTTGTTTTTTTTTAATTAGTTCTATTTGACTTCTTACTTCCCAAGACTAGGTTTTTATCATGTTTTTTCATTCTACAGAAATTCGACCTATACAGTTTTATTGTATGTATAGATAAAAAGAATATTAGAATATTTTGTCTATGATATTATACAATGGCGTTTTACAACAGTAACATAAAAGGATCCGCATTAAACTAATGGACGCAGAAATGTTCGATTTCATAGCAAATGTAACTATCTGTCGGACCGATGTTTGGATTTAGTGAAAGCTTACACCGTTCTTTCTTTCAAGGTATTTTAGATTATTATATTTTCGAATGCAGTGAACTCGATCGTAAGGAAATCACGACTTTGGTATAAGATAGAGTTGTTTAGTTTATTGCAAGCATAATTAACAGTAAACTTTCTACTATTTTCTAATGTTGTAATTTCAACGGAGATTTATGATTTAAGGCAAGTTTTTTATGTATCTAAAATATAAAAAATCGCGGTAATAAAACAACGTAAATTGAATATTTTTCAAACAAACGTTACAGTTTTACAGGTGAAAATGAGACTATTTTTAAGAGTCACTAGTTTTTCACACAGAAGTTAGGGAGTTGGGAGAATACTTTTAAAGATACAACTCTTCACGTTGATCTTAATAAAAAAGTAATAAAGAAATATTGTTATGATAATAATAATTTTAAATGGGTTTCGTTTTCGTCAAAAATAATACAATACTTAGATCATAAATCCCTAATGCGAGTGTCTACATAACTAAATGTTATACAAAAATCCAATATTATATTTTTTAGACTAAAAGAGTGAAAAATTTGAAGTAATAGTTAATAAGTTTTTTTTAATCATAATATGTTGACAGATGTACGCTAGAGGAATTATTTTTATATTAGTATATAGGAGCGTGTGAACTGCACACACACACACACATTTTTATTAATATATATTATATAGGTTCGCGTTTATCTGACACTGTGCCTGATGTTAGGTGGAAATGTAGTCTAAGGCCGAGCACGCTTACATAGAAGATACTTGTTCACGCGAGACTTGAAGATACGGAAGAGTAAACGTGTAAAGAGTACACGAAAGTAAAGAGTTCTGCTTTTTTGCGGTCTTATGACAATAGTGGAAGCATAGCGTTCGTCCGCTTTGTTGGTATGTCCACCATATATCGGTTGCGTGAGCTCTAACGTCTGCTTGTGCGATGTTAAAAGATGAAGGAGGATTTATTCGTGGAATTCCGTGGCACACTCGCCGAAGCGTCTCCTATAGATTACTGACAAATTCACACACATTGATTATCGATATCGACAATCGATAACTTATTTTACTTGTGACCTAATTTTAAGATTTCTCCTCTTTTACATACAATTTAGGCCTGACGTTTTCCATTTTGTACTAAAAAAATATAACGCTTTTAAGCTATATCTCAACTCATTACATTTCGGTAGTCCAAAGCCCCAGTCTCTTTTAATGCTTGTATTTCTTGCTGAAAAATTCGAACACAGATAGAAAATGTTAAAAAGCCAGTAAACCGAATATCGATGTGAAGAATGACGACAATGGCAAGACTGAGGTAAATATCACGGTTAAGCAGTCGGCACACGTATATGATTGGTCATTTCACTATATCTCTGTTAGACGCAACGGGAATCCAGAATGAATTACGGGAATTGTTTATATACAGTCTACTGTTGTATGTGTTGGTCACCTTTAGAACCTTAAAATTTGATAGACATAAAAGACGCTTACAGGAAAAAATTGTGTGGCAAATATTTTGCACGTTGGTTAAAATAGATGTAAGGCATCATTTAAGAGTTTCAGGTTTGTAACAAACACGTGTGTATTGGATAGAGAATCTAGAATTCGAAATAGTAGAGGAGACGGTTGAGACATATTTTTTTATCAAATTTGGGATGTCTCACCCAAATACCAACTCGAGGCACTAGAATCGATTGAGTATAGAGCCAAGAAGTTAATTGGCAACGACCAGCTATTCAATGACAAAATTCAAAGTCTCGAACATTGACGCAGGGTTGCCAGCTTACTGATTTTCTATCGGATACATTTCTGAAATTTGGAGCTTTTCAATCTTATCCCACCATCCCTTTCATCATTGGACAACCAGACCCACTGGCATACGGCGCGGCTGTATGGTGGACATACCACCTATACGAACAAAGCGCCACTTTCGTTATGCGCACCGCAAAGTAGTGGAACTCACTACCGGCTTGTCTGCAAAAAACCGTTTATGAATTATTGTGTATTATAAGTTTTAACTTTAATTTTGAAATAACAATTATACACTTCAATTTATTAACCAATTTTGTTTGTTACACTTGCCATGTGCTAAGAACGGTGAAGGAAAACATCGTGTTGAAACCTGCTCATCGACATAACCAATGTGTCAAACTTGTCAAGCCGCTTTGGGCAAGCGGGGCGGGTATATTGTCCATTCCCCTATAGTGGGAGGCCCGAGCCCAGCAGTGGGCCGTTTATGAGCTATTATTATAATTGAAATATCTTTTCAACGGGTGTATTAAAAATATCTGCTTTTGTATATAATTATATATTACTAGCTGTCCCGGCAGACGTCGTCCTGCCCGGTAAAAAATAGGGGTTGATCGCAGAGGGTTGAAAATCTAGGGTTGTATGTATTTTTGTATGTTGTATCATAAAAAAATAGAAATTAAAAAATATGTCTAAAACATAAATAAAAAATTTAGGGGTGGACTACCCCTAACATTTAGGGGGATGAAAAATAGATGTTGGCCGATTCTCATAGATACCGGATAAGCACAAAAAATTTCATCAAAATCGGTCAAGCCGTTTAGGAGGAGTATGGCAACGAAAACTGTGACACGAGAATTTTATATATTAGATATAGGAGATGAATAAATTTGTAGTATAATTTAGCATAAATATTTAATTACTAGTTTAATTAATAAAAGAATTATACCTATAACTACTAACCATACTATTACGTCGCAGATTAAAAGGATCGTAGCATTAATGTATAGCAAGCAGGTGAAATTTTGATAACTTAAAAGACCGTGGACCCTGGGGTCCTGAGGCCATGAGCCTCTACCAAAATTGATCGAAACGACTCATTGACTCTTCAGGTGATTAGAAGGCTGGTGCTGGTGCCTGTTGCCCTCGGCCAGCGGATCAGTATGGCGATTCAGCGAGGAAACGTAGTCAGCCTTCTGGGCACCTTACCCATAGAAGACGGTGATCTGGGCTCAGTATTCTACTTATAGTCTTGAGGGACTATGGGTAGAATACAATACAAATAAGTTAAGTTTTCTTACATTGTATTCAATAGTATGTAATTTTATAATTATTCAATGTATAAAATTATGTGTACTTAAAAGAATTTTAACGGCGAAACACAGTTAGTGTTAGGTAAATAATGTTCCGACATTTATTGTTATAAAATAATGCATTTGTTTTTTTTTAATTTTAATTATGGCTACAGCACCCTTAGCATCGATTTTGCCAATTTCAAAGTTAAAAAGTCAAGTGCTTCATTCAACACAAATCAGCAAACAAGATTTTGATCGGTATTTTGTATGAGTTTTTGCAAATCTGTGGAGAACACAAATATAAAGTTAAACTAACTACATTAAACATAGATGTTATTAAGCATTAAAAACTTATTCATGATCGTACATTATAATTATTATTAATATTAATTATTATACATTACAAATCGTACATTGAGTTTATAAAACTATGAGCCTTATGCACAATATAATTTTTCTAAGGATTTTTTGCGGTACTTGCATCTGATAGTTTTCTTGGCACTTGCGTGCCACGTATGGAACAAACCGTCATAAGGTGAAATAAAAACCAATACAGCGTGTCAAAAATTCTATAAATACATAAAATGTATTCTGTAAAACTTTATATCGATTTCATTACAAATTATTGGTGACTTAGCCAGTTACTAACTGCGTGTGTCCTATTCATCCCCTGTTTAACGACATATATAACAGAGCTTTAACTCTATAACCGTAATTTATCATTACAGTATTGTACGACTACCATTAACTGGGCTTAAACGATTTAATTTTCTACTTTCCCTCAAATATCATTGATGGCACCTAATCACGGTATACGGACAAGATAATCCTTAAATTTATTGGCCATAACAAACCGCACTGTCGTCAGTCAAATTGATATTGTGGTCATACAGATTTATAAACAGTTTGGTGGTAATGAAATTATATTGAATTGTCGTAAACTAAATGGCGACAATGTGTGCACGGCGGCCATTGTAGGCTGTTTACAATAGCCCAGTATGTTGGTTAGATGTTGGTCAAAACAGACCACCCTAATGTTTGGGTGGCTCATATTTCCAAACCCAGTTAGGGAGCAAGGTGTTTAGAATTTCACATCGGAGGAATACGCATTCAAACTTTTATTATACATCTATTTACTACAACTATTGGCGCCCAGTGGTCGAAATTCGACCATAATTAATTTAATTATAAGTTTGAACATTATTAAGGTTCTATTTTCAAAGACTATACTTCTATAATTACAGATTTCGCCAAGGCTTACACTGTTAATTTTACCTTTTTTTTAAAGAACTCGAGGTCCGCACCCTTTTTACAACTTGATTACTGTTACAGTTTTTTGAGTTTATACACGCTTATTGTTATCTTTTGTTATTGTGTGATGTGTGACATTGATTTTGTGGTTTTACGTTGTGTTGTGTACCTTAAGAATAACTTATATATATTTTTTTCTAATTTCAATACTAAACTTACACTAAAGTAGAGTGTATCTGTTACAAGCTGGTGTTGTGAGAGAGTGCATGTGCAGTGTGTGCGCCTTAATTTGACTTTTACAATAAACAAAAGAGAAATATAGTGTGTATGTGTCAAATACACTACCGTGTAATGTGTGTCATGATTTTTTTATTGATTTAATGTATTTTTCATGTATAATTAAAAAAAAATATTTCTGCACTCCTTCTCTAACTAAAAGTGTGCGAAATTTCATATTCCTCAACAAAGTTTTTGCTTCACGTATTAATATAATGATAAAATATACAGGAAACTACAAATCACTACAACGAAGAAAACTTAACTTATATTGCATTCTGATTCTTCCTATAATCCCTTAAGACTATACTGAGATCATTGAGCCAAGGTCATCGAAGTCAATGAGTAAGGTTCCCAGAAGGCTGGCTATGTGACCTTATTTTTATCTGTGTATATTTGAGATTCGGAGGCGTCCGCTATTTTTGTATACGTCATACGTCATCTCGTAATTAGATTTTATGGATTTTCTTGCATATTCAAATTCAACGTAGACACAACGTGTTGCCCTTTAAGCAGACTCAAGGGTTCTTAATTAAATTTATTTTAGAGTATGCTTTGATTGGTATCATAAAATGAATCAAAAATCCCTTTTTGTTTTTATTATTCCATAGTTATGTCTAAGTAGCATTTAGTTTTTATTTATAATTAATATAGTTTATTAATAGCGATAAGGCTGCCCTTTATTCAATGTACAGATAATATCAAGTTTTATTTATACATTTAAATGAGTTTTTAATTTTTAGTGATAATTGTTCATTGATTATGTGAATTTGTATTTTTTTTAATGTATGTCAATTATTATCACATTGAAAATACTCATCCGACTCACCGTTCAACATAGCCGAAGTGAAATATTAATATTTATAAAAATATTGTATTATTCTCACGAAATTCCATTTGGTTGATGACGCGTCTAAAATTCCCGAGGACAAAGGGCTGGTGGAGTAGCCAGGAGCGTAGGTAGCGTCCGCGGCTCGGCCTTCCGTCAATATCGTGGACAGCGGGACACCATTGTCACTCGGCCATTGTGCCCTCTGACGCTGCGAAGCACAGACCAAAAATCATTAATTTTGTATCACAATGCAAGAACCCACAAATCGAACGCCTGAAAAAAATTAGGGTCCATTCAGGAGCGGTCACTGACACGCATTGGGATGTGTGTCCGAGTGCTTTGCCGTAGTGGGTACTACCTCCATTCCGATTTTAATTATACTATTTTATAAGACGACCCGGCAAAGACCAATACGCAGCGAGACACTCTCTAGTATAAGTGTCCTGGGACCCAATTCTGTTATTTCAATATCTTACATTGAGAAGACATTCAAAGTACGATTCCATTGCGATAGTGTCAAAAATTCCTATTCTATATCGACGCGGCGACATAATACTAGAAAAATTGGTACTTATTACCATTAGCAGAAATAGCGTTAGACGAAATTAATATAGAAAAGCAACATTTTAAACATTTATTTCGCGAGATTTCACTTATAAACATATATAAAGATTGAATGACGTGCGGTATGCCATTGGAATTACCAGAATACCGAAATTAGGCAACCTTACTAATAGAGATAGTAATAGCGATATTGGGCCCCAGGGAAAATATGCATCTTTAAAAATTCCTTCGTCATTTATGGACTGGCAAGCACTTACCAAATTTATTTAATTGAATCACAATACGTCAACTTCTATAACCTTATTATGTAGTGCTTGAATTCCTAACACTTCACAGTTAATATTACCTATTATTGTTTTAACAACGTGGCCCCTGGCTTCAAGCGTGTCTCGCGGTCAGTTCTTGAGACCATTAACGTAAGAATAACACAGCCTTTGTTAAAGTTTCATGTATGATGCAACCACACCGTTAAACAGTCCAAACTATGAATCGATCCGTGTTGTTGTACCCGTAAATCACATGGTCTTTTGTGATTAATGTCACTGTAAAAGCATAAAGATCCATATTTAGTGCACCGTGACTACTTCTAACAGACTGTGACAAAAGCAACCGGATTAACTAGAAATATAAAATATGTTAAAAAATAAAACATTTCAAGCTTACTGTTTACAGATCGCGTATATAATTATTTATTAAAATCCCGTCATAAATTAAAATTCGTGTAACTGTTCAAACAAAGATTTAGGAGTCCGTGAACCAAGGGTTATAAAATTATAGATACTGTTTTATTCCACTAGGTACATACTCAATTTAGTCAATTCATAGACAATTTTTTAACGACGATAATCTTTCTAATCAGTTTTGTTCAGAAGCATTCCAAAGCAAATGACATCAAGGAGAGTTAATTTATTGCGTAACCGTGTTACACTTGTAGTAGGAAGTCCATTTTAACGATTTTATTCATATTGAGTTAAAGTAAGTTTGATAGCTTCTTTAAGAACCATAAAGAAGGCTTTAAACTTACTCCAGCTCAATATGAACCAGACCGTAAGTGTATTTAGTTTTCTATGGGGTGATTTACTCCAGCTGATTGCATTGATAACCTCAGATGTATGGATTGGTACATATTTTTGTCAAGACAACCAAGCATCAATAAGTTAGTATTATAATTGTACTGTTCATTGCATTTAAAATAATAAAACAGGTAGATACTAAATTATTTCATCCATACTTTTATTGATCTTTGGTAACAGAACTTAAAGCACCTGTCTCCTGGATCTTATTCAGAGTGTATATGAAGCGAAAGGTGGTTTTAAACTACATTAGAAAAAAATTGTAAGAGTATATATTAATAAATATTTTGTTGTAGAGTAAGCTTGTGACACTTGATACGTACGGAATCCTATCAAGTAATGGAGAATTCGATACCATGTTTTCTTATACCGAAAATATCTAAACAAACCATTCAACTATCAATGACATGTGGTGTATCAAATGCGATTAAAACCACACCAGATGTTCGTGAAGTGAAATTAAAAAGCTTACCGAGAAAAAAATACGTGCGCTTTGTGACGGCAAAATTCGCTTTATCTCGTAAACCGGAATCCGCGGACCCTTCGAGCTAAATAATGCTAATCATAATAGCATTACATTCATTCGCCGGATTTCGTCAAGTATCTCGGGATCGGTCTCGAATTCCTCATATTTTTTTGCTTATTCCAGGGCTTTTCTCATTACAAAACCTTAATCCAATCAGCAACGGCGGCGGCAATTGTGTCTGTTAACTCAGAAATCGGATTTACTAATTGTTTTTGTCTCTTCTTAATGATTTGTTCGAGTGTGAATTTCATGTTTTTTTATAAATATCAGAGCGAAACGGATATTTTAGTGTCTTTCATCACTCTACCTGTTCAGTCCCAAAATTGTTATTAAACATTTACATTATCTGCAAATATATTTCAGTCTTTCCAGCTTGGGTATGCATTAGTAGTACATCTGTGATCATTTCTATTATAATCTTTCTGACTCTAAAGCAAGGACTTGTGTTTTATAAAAGAAAAAAATAATAATTTTATATCTAAACTCCGCGTATACTCGGAACAATTGACGATACTGATGGATGTAGTATGGACACTGAATTACACAGTAATGGAAGGTTCAGTCACATTTCTATTATTTAATTAGTTCATTACGTTGCACCGATGGGCCACTTTAGAGAAATCCGAATCATTTGCAATAATAAAGTCTGTTTCAATTTAATGCAGCGACGATCTGATCGACCAAATCAAATATAACGTTTTAAGTATGAAGAAAATTTACCACAAAAGTATAAAAACATCTGAAACTATAAAACGTTGAATAATGTTAAAGTAAACAATCATAACAGAATGCACATTTGGTCACAATATATCCACATTAAAAAGCAACAATATGACCTTAATGCCGTCCTTACAAACTGCCACCATTAGCACAACTGATACAAAATATTTTGACGTTTAATACCGCAGGAATATGTATGGGTCTTTTGGGGATTACGAACATTTAGAACCACGGAAATACTGTGACAAAGTGAATAGCAGACAGCTTGGAAGATCGATTCGATTTATGCGTTTTTTTGCAAAATCGGACACAATAGACCCTATTTATCGACAGATAATGGCATCGAGGCATAGAACAGTTGGTGAGGATCGATTTTACTTGTTAGGTGGTTAGTTATGGTGATCAAAATCACATGTTGATTTCATTCGATGTCATTAAATTAATGTTGTTTTGGGACGTCGAAAGTTTTTAGGGTAGGTATTCGGTAGTCGAGAAACGTAAGGAAGAAGTAAATTTAAACTTGACTGTAATGTTAAAGCCTAAATAACTAAACAACGGCAATGACTCAGGTAGTGCAGGTGACTAGAAGATACAGTGTATGATATATAACATCTATACATGCGTATAATAAATTGTAGAGGTCAAATTTCTGTACTATGTAATTTTTTGGTAAAAACTGAGACAGGGAGATGTAAGAAGTGAAATAGAACTAATTTAGTTTTTTTGTTACTCTGTTTGTCTGTCTGTTTATACCAGCTAATCACCGAAACGACTGGACCGATTTAAATGAAATTTTGTATGGTGGTAGCTTATGTTTTAGGTCAACATATAAGATTCTTTTGATCCCGAAAAATTAATGAGTTCGATAGTTAAAAAACTGCATCACGCCGACGAAGTCGAGGGCATCAGCTAGTATTAAATAAATGGCTAAATAGTTTTCGAGGTCCCAAAACTATTTTGACAATAACACAATATTTGTAAAAGCATCATGTCCAATCGACTATATTCGTTGTAGTCATGTATGTCTACAACTTTTAGGTATATTATTATAGTGTTATTATTTTATATTTAAAATTTGGTAAGTACGTGTAAACTAGATACCTACTGAATTGCTGTAGAACAGTGTTGAAGTTGTGGTAGCGTAATGGCTGGCGCATGCGTCCCTCACTCAAAGGGCACAGATTCTCCTGGCTGGAACGCATGCACCGCATAGGCAGTTTTCCAACCTAATGTGCATATTGTACAATTACCACATGCTAACAACGGTGACGGAAAACATCGTGATGCAACCTGCACACCGAGATGTGTCAACTTGCCAAGCCGCCTTGAACAAGTGTGGCGTACATACTGTCCGTTCCCATATAACGGGAGGCCCGAGCCCAGCAGTGGGATGTTATGGGCTGTTATTATAATATTTATTAGTGTTGTTGTGTAATTGACCAAAAACAAAACTTTGGAATAGTCTTCATAAATGTAGCAAAGGAACATGTTAACAACAAGTAACAAGATACATGTTTTTCAGTGTACAATTATAAGATATCGTTATACAGGTTTTAAAAATTCAAAGAGATGTTCTCAACATTATATATAAGTCAATAGATGGCGTGATATTAATTTTCAAAGGCGTAAATAATAGTGTCCTGTTGAATTATGGGTAGAACATTTTGAAAATTTGAATATACTACCAAAATTTATTTCGAGTAATTTTAAAGATAAGTGGTATTTTGTAATACCCTTTTTAAAGTTTGGTTGCAAAGTAACTTAAAAAGCTGATGTTTGTCATTTCTTCGAAGCCAAAGACCTGTATTGGGCGTGGATTCGCATGCTCTTAGCCGATTTGATTTGATATATGTGTCAGTTGTCAATTTTTATTATATACACTGTAATTTCATGTGACGCTATTTACTCCTTTCTACGGTATCGTATGTCATGTAAAACATTAATACGCTTTACGTAAAACAACTACATACTTCAAAAGAAATGTTTATTGTCGAAACTATAAAATTAAACAAATTTAATTGTTCGGTTTGATTAATTATGATGTTGACAAAAAAGAGAAGCGGCGACAAATTCTTATTTTCTCATCTTTCATCCGAACTGTGAGACGCAGGATGCGTGAGCAATAAAAAACGTAGATTTAACATTTTCAGCGGTTCGAATAAACGACTGCCAGGCGATCGAGAGCTCTGGCTGGTACAACAATCTTGGGTATTGGTCACCATTTTATTACGTAAATTCATAAATACAAATTACATACTTTGGAATGTATATTCATCAGCATCCTACGGTTATATGAGTTTTGAATCTCATTCGAATGTTTGTTTTTTTAGTTCGGTTTTTGGCACATCTTTGACCGTTATCCCTCCCGACCTCAAGGTCCCTTTTTGGTTTAACCTTTATACGGGGTCATGGTGGAGACGGTATAAACAAATACATATTAGTGAATTCATTAATTGATTGTTATAAAACTTCGCATAAGAAAGTACAATATAATAGTCACGCTTGACTTGAAATTCCCGCGGGTTTCAAAGTACCGCAGCAATAAAAAATAAATAAGCTGTCGTTTTAGCGAAAACTACATCGAAATTAGCCTTGTAATTTTAACGCGAATCCCAAACAACAGACAGCCTGACAAACGGAAAAAAACGTGTTTTCCGTCTATAGTCCATTCCAGTTGTTTTTTTAATAGCTTCAATGTGCAGACATGTCATGTTTAGAATTTTATAATATTACAGATTCTCTTAGGTTATACTATTTACATAATATATGTATATAAGTAATATTAAATGTGTTAAGCCGGTATTGAACGGATACTTTTATCTTTCAATTTGAATGAATCATTCAACCTGATCCGAGAATCATTTTATAGCGTTGAATATTGTCTTTGAGTTCTGGGCCTTTCAACCCAATGAAGCCTATTTGGTTGATCCGTTAAATATCAGCATTATTTAAGTTTACATTTAAAGTAATCTTATGTATGTATAGATAGAGATTACTTTAGTATATTTTATATTTACGATTGAATATGTCTCTTGTGATGTTTCTATTCACCAAAATTATAATAATTGTACTTTCTGATTCATTTTTCAATGTACTATTCGACATCACCAACGATTCGATACTATAAAGAAAAAAGAAAATTCAAAGGTATCAAGGAAGATACAGTGTTGAAATTATTTTATAATCAGTGTAAAACATGTTAAAAAGGGTTTACAACATCAAATTTCGCTATAAATAAGATTGAATGCTCAGGCGGCCAAATCCTTTGGCAAGAGCTTGTACAATTAAAAGTAAGGAGAGGAAGGAGGTCATAATAAATTGGTAGGTGCATAAGAATCGGTTGACGAGTCTGTGTTGCTGTTGTGATTTACAACTTCCTGAGTGAGCGGGCGGGACGTTAGTACTGCACTTGATGCGACTGGGACACTCACTACTTATACTACGAGATGACTTTTATTTTTAAACTTCATTCTTTCACGAGCCTGGATAATGTCTTAATCTATTAAGTTCTTCGCTCCACTTCACTTTTTATTTGGTTGGCAATTGGCTCGCACTTTATCGAACTACCATTAGGTTCTTGGTTCTTTTGGGAAACGCATATTTCATCTGTGGACCTGAAAAGTCAGTTTACAGATAACTTGTGTATATATAATTAATAGCAGTAATATAACGAATAGTTGATGCGTTATTTTTGATGCTATAAGTAAATTTGATAACGGGCACAAACACTAGTGCAACTGGAGCATGGGATTTATAATATGCAAATTAGGTCAAAAAAATGCCAAGTCACGCATGCATACTTGCCAGCGAGGATTTGAATCTATGTTATTTGAAACGCGATTTTTGAAGCACTAGAGGTTTAACCATAAAGCTTCCAATGCTTACCTTCACTGAAAATTTTAAATGGCTTTACATACATTATGTTATGGCCACAGGTAATATTTATTTCCTTTAAGAATTAAACTATTACATTATGTAGCGACCAATTGTGTGTATTTAGTAAAAATAAGATTTCCTTCTAAATATTATGGAACCAATAGCAATCAAGACAAATAGTTACGACATACATAGTCAGAAGGATAGACGGACAGATATACAGATAGACATGAGGCAATGATTAACATTTTGTTTTTTTACTTTGGTGCAGAACCAAAAATGACACTAATATTTTCTACTCCATATTATTCCAATAGCAAAATATTCGCTAAGATCAGTCAACTCTTTGTGGGGCAATTTTTGTGTTTCACCGCCGAGAACGGCAAGAAAGCTCTTTTCGTTTAACCGACGGCTTTGTTCCATGTTCAGCGAATGTATAGTACAATGATTAAACTTCGATCAAGAGATAAAAAACTTATCTAGATGGAAAAAATATTTGCACCTGCTAATTCTCTGTGTCATACAAAGCTCTAACTTATGTGTGTTTACTGTTTATTACTATATGAAAATAATTCTAAGCACTATATCTTGAAGGATGCACAAAACTAATGGTCTCGTTAGCTGTTGAGGATTTTTAAAAGCTGATTAGTTGTGCTATGGGAGAATGCAATAGCGTTCTGGCATATCCGTTTGTGTAGAGCACGTAGACTGTATATATACCACAAGTGGACGTGAAGTATATAAAGATATAGTAGATACGAGAAATTTCTTATAACATTAATATTAATACACAACGATACCCCGCATTTACAGTAAAAAATAATCTGTTAATTATAATATTTCTAATCAAACCTTTTATCGTGTTCTTCATCGTTCCTATAGTGATGCATATGTATATATACACATACAAATATACTCACATATATACACCTACAACCATATATATACATTGCTCATTCAATATAATTACGTGGTAAAATAAACATTGTTTATAAGACAATTAAATATATGTATTCCTATTCCACTTCGAAAAGTAAAATCAATTGAGTACGTAACACACAATGCTCATACTTACTCTTATAAATATAAAATATAAATATGCTTCTAATTATTATTATTTAAATAATAAAAAATATGCTATGTCACTTAAAGGTTGCGGTTTTTTGTCGGGACATTAGTAAAATAAATTAGTGTACGGTGGGAAAGTGATCTCATGAAGTGAGCGACTTGACAAGTGAATAAGATAAGAGCTATCGCAAATGCGTCATTTGCACAGGTAGTATCCATTATTAGAACAAAGAGCACTACCCAGAAATTGGTGTTAAATTAGAGGATTCACGTGTCAAACTTATCATTGAGGTAAATGAGTTCCTGTTTTTATTTCTATAGTGCCTTAAATATATAATTTGAGATTATTCAGACAAGACATGATTTTGTGTAATTTTAACACTGAGAATAATAATCATCCTCCAAAATGTGCACTTTGAATAATTTCAATTTAAATTCTAAAAAATATTGTTATATTACATGGTATCAATGAAGCCCTAACTTAATAATAATATGATACATAGATTTGATTTAAAATTCATGTAACCATGTGTAGGTGTATACATTCCTTGAGCTCGTGATTGGTGTAAGGACAGAATTAAAATTTTTGATTAGCCAAACAAACAAAGTACAACGCCATGTTTATAAAAGCTCACTGAGCGCGCTTCTGTAGTCTGTACATGCCAATCTTACGGCGAACAACTTGTTGCCGTTGATAGGAAAGAGAGGCGAGTATCGGTAAGCTCCGTTTTGGGGAGGAGCATCAGTGCGCGGGGAGCGTGCCGAGCCGGCCGGTCGGCGCGGCGGTCGGTCAACTCGACTCACGCCGTCACTCAGTCGCTCCGCGCATCTCTTCGGGAGTGGTGCGTGTCGTGTTTATATTAATAACTCGAGCCGTTATGTGTCGTACTTCGAAACAAGTTTGACGGGAAATTCGTTAAAGTTTTCCGAGCGCGTTTGGACTAGTGTAGCGATGTGTGCGTTAATAACCAAGCAAACAGTGACGATTTAAACAAAGTGACAGTAAAAAGTGAATTGTCCGAGATGTTATCCCTGGAAATATTTGTTCTGTGGTATTCGACGTGGTGTTGGATGTGGAACGGTACTGGTGGTGCTACCCTGTCTAGTCGAGTAGCGGAGGCGCCGCAGGAGTGCGAGTGGCAGCGCGTGTCCGGTGACGCTAGTGAGACTACGCGAGTGCAGCTGGCATGCTCGCTACGCACCGCTGCCGGTGCCACGGATCTGCTAGCAGGACTAAGTGAATCGCAGGCTCAACGTATTACAGTGTTAGATCTCCATTGTACGGATGTGTTGTTTTTTGAAAGTTCCTTGGACTTTGGCCGGCGAAGAGAAGAAGGAACGCAACTTTTATCTCGATTTCGTAACTTGCGAGAGTTAAGGATAGAATCGTGTAAAATACGATATATGCCCTCAGCAGTACTATCGCCACTAAGTGGATTACGTAGTTTAACGATCCGGACTCATAACACAGATTGGTCTGCGATGTCTATGGAGTTCCACAGAGACACATTCAGAGGATTAACGGATTTAAGGACATTAGATCTAGGAGATAATAATATTTGGATTCTGCCCCCCGAAATATTTTGTTTATTGTATAATTTAAAGGAATTGAACGTAACTCAAAACAGGTTACAAGACATATCGAATTTGGGATTCTCCGACTGGGGTAATGGGCCAACAGCACCGGGAAAATCTTGTAACACAGTACTGGAAACGTTAGACATGTCCTACAATGAAATAAGTGCTCTACCGGATAATGGATTATCAAGTTTACGCGCTTTGCAAAAGTTATTTATGCAAAATAATCGGATTTCATCAGTCGCGGATCGTGCATTCGTTGGATTAAGTGATTTACAGATTCTCAATTTATCCACTAATGCTTTAACTGCTTTACCCCCTGAAATGTTCCAGTCTTCGAGAGATATTAAACAGATATATTTGAACAACAACTCTTTGAGTGTTCTGGCGCCGGGGCTCTTAGAAGGCTTGGATCAACTGCAAATATTAGATTTATCCGTTAATGAATTGACGAGTGAATGGGTTAATAGGGACACATTTTCTGGATTAGTACGTTTAATAGTACTGAATTTATCTCACAACAAAATAAGTAAAATTGATTCTCTTTTATTTCAAGACTTGAATAACCTGCAATTTCTGAGTTTGGAATACAATAACGTAGCAAGAATTGCAGATGGAGCGTTCTCAAACTTGAAAAATTTGCATTCACTTTCTTTGGCACACAACAACATTATTGAGGTCGATACTAGTCATTTTTCAAATTTATATGTCCTGAATCAATTATTCCTTGATGGAAATAGAATAACAAAAGTTGACTTACGCTCATTCGAAAATATAACAAAACTTCACGATTTAGGCCTAAGCGGGAACCAGTTATCGGAGGTACCGGAGGCTATTAAAACGTTAAGGTTCTTGACGTCTTTAGATTTGGGTATGAATAGAATAACAAAAGTATCCACTTCTGATTTCGAAGGGCTGGACGATTTATATGGTTTACGTCTTGTTGGAAATAAGATAGAAAAAATATCAAAAGACACTTTTTCCACGTTACCTTCGCTACAAATATTAAATTTAGCTTCGAACAACATAGATAAGATAGATGATGGTGCATTTGCTTCTAATTTACAGCTGAAAGCCATAGGCTTAGATGGCAACAAACTGGTTGATTTAAGAGGAATATTTACCAATTCACAACCGCTTGTGTGGTTAAATGTGTCTAATAACGAAATCCTATGGTTTGATTACAACAACATACCTACTAATTTAGAATGGTTGGACATGCACGAGAATAAAATTGAAAAGCTAGATGACACATTTAGGGTTAAGAAACAACTTCTTTAAAAATGCTGGACATTAGTTACAACAAGTTAAGAAGTATAGACGAATTTTCATTTCCCAGCAGTATAGAAACCATTGTTTTGAATAACAACAACATTGATAAAATCAGTCCCGGTACTTTTTTGCAAAAATATAATTTGAACAAAGTAATGTTATATATGAATAAAATACGAACATTGGAATTTGGCGCATTCGCTATATCATCGGTCCCCGAAGATAAAGATTTACCAGAGTTCTACATCAGTGAAAATCCTTTTGTGTGCGACTGCACAATGGAGTGGCTGCAGACAATTAACCAATTAAGTGACCTAAGGCAGCGCCCGAGAGTAATGGATTTAGAAAGCGTAAGGTGCTCTTTAACCCATTCACGGAGTAAATCGGATATGCTTTTGCTCGAAGTAAAATCTTCAGAGTTCTTGTGCGAGTACGAAGCACATTGTTTCACGGTCTGCCATTGTTGTGACTTTGACGCCTGTGATTGCAAGATGACTTGTCCAGATAAATGTTCGTGTTATCACGATCAGACCTGGACCACCACTAACGTGGTCGATTGTTCAAACGCCGGCTACGATCACGTACCCGACAGAATACCGATGGATGCGACCGAAATATATTTAGATGGAAACCAACTCAAAGAATTAGGAAATCACGTTTTCATTGGTAAAAAGAAACTACAAGTTTTATACCTCAATAACAGCAATATCGATTTAATACAAAATAGAACATTTAACGGTATTGAATCATTGAGGATTCTCCATTTGGAGAACAATAATTTAAAGATATTGAGAAATACTCAATTTACAAGACTGCCGAATTTGAATGAGCTTTACTTAAGCAATAACGAAATCAAAGTCATAGAAAATGATACCTTCAATTATCTACAATCACTGGAGTTCTTGGATCTCGATAATAACGGTTACGTTGATTATATGCCATGGAGAGTCATTTCCGACAGCGATCCCCGTACGCGTGTCTCTGTGGAGGGAAACAATTGGATATGCGACTGTAAAGATGTATCTCAGCTGAATCAATGGCTAATAAAAAAGTCAAAGGACACGGAAACTATCATGTGTTATTTCGCCCACGGTGAGCCTATGAATAAAACAATTGCATCGGTTGCAAGGGAATGTAAATCAGAGGTAATTACTGAAGAAACAGGCACAGAGAGTGTAAAGCGATTGTTCATTGAGACCAAAGACGGTGTCGAAAATTACATTCCATACATTGCTGCCGTATTGATAATAGCAATTATACTTTTACTTTTATGTGCTTTGCTCTTTATGTTCAGAGAAGATTTTAAATTATGGATGCATTCGAGGTACGGCGTGAGAATATTTAGCTCTACGCCAAAGGACTTGAATGATAACAAAAACAAGCGCTTTGACGCCTTTTTTGTATACAATCTCCGCGACGAAGACTTTGTGACTCGTGCAGTGAGTTCAGAATTAGAAAACACGGGGCATACACTGTGTTTACAACATAGAGACTTGCAACTGATCGAAAGGCGTTCTGGAGATAGCTTAGTGAGTGCGTCTGAAAGTTCCAAGAGACTCGTGATTGTGTTATCTATAAACTTTTTACAACAAGAGTGGTACACGCCGGAATCCAAAGCGGCTGTACAAAGTGCGATTAACTCGGTGAACGTTAGGCATAGACGGCAAAAGATAATATTTCTCGTGACCACAGACTTAAGTGCCATAAATATAGACCCTGACTTAAAAGTATTACTTAAAACGTGTACAGTGATCGTGTGGGGTGAGAGAAATTGTTGGGAAAAGCTAAATTTTCGGTTACCGAATGTAGACGTCACATTGCCGAATCGGACGCTTCATAATCCATCTAATATAAAAAGTAGCAATCGTGAGGGGTTTGGGAGGCACGGGAACTTGAGGTACACAGCGTCGCCGACGTCTCACGATCCGTGGTACAAGTATGGGATGGCGCCACCGGTGTTGATGATGTCCAGTCCGATGCACTCGACAAGTGCAAGCGCGGAGGTATCAGCGCGCAGTACCGAAGACGAGACGTGTTCGGTGGCCAGCAGCGAAGGTCGGGCAGACGACCGGCTGCCGCACCACCACAGCTACGTGTCCATCGACAACCATCAATGCGAAGAGCGGCCTCTGAGGCCCTCACAACAGATTCCTATGTCTAACACCGCACACGCAAGAAAGACTTATTTTGTTTAATATATTATTATTATTGTGATGTATTTATAAGTTTGTACAGATTTTCATGTATAAAAGTTTTGTTGCAATAAAAATGTTAGTTTCATATAATCATAAACATATCAATAATATGATGTTTTCAAGTGTAAGATGAAACTGCACTAAATTAATTGAAAGTATATTATTACTCCGAGAAATATAATTATACTCGTAGGTACATTTGTGTTGTACTATAAGTATACGCTTTCATTATTATTATTAAATACAAATTTCATTATTTCATGTAATACCTTTGTTTAATGTATCGTTTTGAACTTGACTAAAATAATGTACTATTAGCGTAATTGTCTTTTTTGTGATTCTAGTTAGTCAGAATGTCGAAAGAATAAATCTTATTCATATTCTATTGTTAATTTTTCCAAAGTAAAAATAAATAATGTATAATAAATTAAATAATTTCATCTGCTATATTCTACATTCCTTTTATGCGAACATTTACGAAATTCATGAGACAATTATAAACTTTCTGGTTTTGCGTGGAGCAAATATTTAAAAATTTAAGTAAATGGTACTCTTAGGTTCCTCAATAAGTTTAATGTTTTAAACTACTGTTTGTGATATAAGGCTTATTGGATTATCCATCTTCACTTTTATGGTATAATTGCAAGAATAAAACTAATTTATTAGCATATGACAATGTTTTTAGATATTCACGATTACTACGGTGATGAAAACTAAGTTGTGACAGATTGAAACGTGTATATAATATATTTTAAATCTGACCTTTTGAATACTTATAAATGCGTATACTGAATTGTTCAAAATGTCAAAGTGCAAAAGAAAGCAATTAAAAAATGTCTTTATATTCACCAAACGTACTTTTAAATATTGAATACTATCTACATATACATTTACTAGTGTGAAAGTATATCGATGGGTGAAAGGCTATTTGTTTTAAACGACACTTTTATAAATTGTCGGGAGAAAAGTTTAAAGTTGACCCAGAAAAACACATCACTAACGAACTATGTCCCATATTTAAAAAAAAAGAACATCTGTAGACTGAAACTAGAGATCAGGTTCTTTATATTTCTTTAAGTTGAGATATTAGGATGAAAAATCCATCGTGTTGAGTATCACACAAAATGTCGCTTAAAACAAATAGCCTTTCACCCCTCGATATATACTGTAAACATAGTATTTTGTACATTTTACCATAATAGTGGCGATAAATAGTGCATTCCACTTATGAAATATCATTGTACTTACACTGAACTATGGGAAAAGTATAATAGGAATGATAGTCTCCTGATGAAAATCCGACTGTGAAAAGTTTCTAAGCCCGCTTTCTGACTTGTCAGTGTATCAGCGATGCGGAATCGGTATACTCAGGATACGCAGTACCGAAAGCTTACTGATCGCTTATATTTCTGTAAGCATTTCCTAATACGCTCAGTATCGGTGCGAGAGCAACACATACCGAGCGAATCAGGAAACTGACAGAAAGGTGTCGGTACCGCGTGTACCGATTAATCGATTCCGCGCCGCAACTTCATCGACCAATTAGAAAGTAGCCTAAATCCTAGATGACTAGATGGCGTAACAGATTATTATTTTCTCGATATTTTGCGTAGTCTATTAAAATCATGTTTTTAAGTTTTATTTAAAAGTATATTTATAAACCAAATCAAATTAATTTTTTTAAAATGATATTTATCATTTATTAATTATAAATGGAATCGCTTATGGTATTATTACTTAATTTTTGAAGAAATAAATTGTTAGTGTTTGCTTAATTAGAAATATCTGTCTGTATTCCACAAATTATGACCCTTATAGACACATATATGAATGTGATTGTCACAAAATAATTTTTTAATATATTATTACTATATATATATATATATATATGAAATCAAATTTTCAATTTCTGTGAAAGATACATAATTTTATTCTTAAGATTTGTAGTAAGTAAATTTGTTCATTAATCTTCAAACATGCGGTAATGCGCAAGCGACATAGACTTTATTTATATTTATATTGCAAGCCTTTAATACTGCCATGATTTAATATCGAGCCTTAATAGCCATTACATCGTAAGCAACATTTGGACCTAAGTATATTTTTGTTGCAAAAAGGTATTTTTAAAATAATTTGTTTTAAGACTTTCAGTTTTAGTTAGATTTGACCCTACTGAATCAAAAACTGAAAGTTTTAAAACAAATAATATTTTAAAAACCTTTTGCAACAAAACATATATTAAGGTCCAAATCTCGATTAGATGAAATGACGGTAAATATGAAAAAAAAATGATGATATTATAATGATTTGGTTTAAAAGGTATTTTATAAATAAGAAAAAAGTAAAAAAACAAGTAGCCGCGGGGACATTTAGTCTTGTAGGATTTATCAGCTTTTTCAGTTGAGTTTTGTTTTACAGGACTACTATAATTTTACTTCTACTTCCATGGCTGAATAAAGGAATATGACAGAAAAAGTGGAAAGTCAGTTGTAAATATTGTAAAGTCGAATGTTGTCGAAGAACTGAAATATAACCTAGTCAATTGTAAATATTTATTAAAAATAGGTAATATATTTAAGTACATAATTTGTGATGTAACTTTTAGATAGGTTATGAAAATTTTCGTATTTATTACGCTTCCGAATGCAGAGTACGAATTAAATATTTTTTCTTACATGATGATTTTTATTTCCGAATAAATCTCTGTTACAGTTCAAAATTACACCAAACAAAATTTTGCTATCTTGATTTAGTGATGCATTAATTGCTTTAAAATGACTACTCTATCTACATTATTCGCATAAATTCAACATATTGTATATAATTAAAATGCAATTGACACATCGAGGAAACCGATGTGTCAAACTCGCCAAGCTGCCTTGAACATGCGTGGCGGGTAACTGTCCGTTCCCCTATAAAATGGAAGTCCTGAGTCCAGCAGTGGGACGTTGATGGGCTGTTATTATTATTTATTTATATTAAAATACATCAATAAATAAAATTGAAATGTCAAAGTTGCAACGCTTACTCAAAATCTAGAATATTGCTAAGTTCTTTAAAGCCGAATTTGGACTGTTCATTTCTTTCTTTCAATTTGGATAGAAATTGGGAACAAGATAGCAGATATAAAAACTTGATCATTGCAAGTATTCACATTAGTGTCCTTTTTTAATTCCTTAATATCATTACAATGGCTTTTTAATTTCTTATATAAGTTAAAAATGTCACTTAAGAAAATATTGTATCTATTAAGTTCTTTTATTTTTTGTCCATTTCTATAACAAAAGTAGAAGTTAACCCCTGTAATTTCAGCTTGTGATGATAAAAAGTGTCGCAGTTGATTTACCCTTCATATATCCTATTTTTATTATTTCTTGTAAATACTGCATGTGTTTGAATGGTTTCAAATTCTGCCTGCGGCGCATGCACATTACACGTAGTTTTTTTAAAACGTCATCAATCTTTTACCGCAATTTTATCGTAGGCGACATTTGGACCAAATTTATTTTTTGTTGCAAAAGTTATTATATATATATATATATATATATATAGACTACCGAATCAAAAACTGATAGAGTGAAAACAAAAGTAATAGTTTAAAATATCTTGCAACAAAAAATAAACTTCGTTCCAAATGTTGCTTACGATAAAATTGCGGTAAAGGCTCGATATGTGTGAATAATAATGTTACAATTAACAAGTACTGCCGGTGAACGCACATCGTGAGGATATCTCGATAAGCGTGGCGAGAACATCTTCAGTTATCTTGAAATGTAAAGGCCTGAATACAACACTGGAACGTATACTAACAAGCTTATAAGCGTCCCACTCTTGGGCTCAGCCTCCCAATTTGTAAGGGAACTGACAGTATATCTGACACCCTTGTTCAAAGTGGTTTGACAGGTTTGACATATCAGTTATCTATATGTGCAGTTTCATCATGATATTTTCCTACACCATGAGCACATATTATACGGTCTAATAATTGATTTCCTGACCTATTGTGGTTTTAATAATGACTAACAAACGCGAAAATTGAACAGTTTAATAGATAGCATTTACGAGAAAAAATGTAACAAAAACTAGAAAATTATAAATTAAAAATTTGAAATAAAATTGTACACGAGTAGAAGACGAATTAGTATTAAGAAACATTGCAAAATATTTTTTTATTTGGAAATTAAAGAAACATAAAGAAACCCCCTAAAAAGCAAAAAACCCGAGCAATCTCGTTCGCTCGGAGAGAGAATAATATAAAAAAATTGAACAGTTTTCATAATTTTGCTCCAATCGTTAAGACTAGTTAATACGAACCAATTGATTCTTATTACTATGGCATAAAGGTGATATTCAATGGTCACGCGCTTTGCTTAGCACAATGTAGTACAGTGTATAACAGGACTCCATCTGTCAAGTTGTCAATGAGTAGATAATATTTGATGTGTACAGTTCATGTAAATATAGTAATGTGCAGTCCGTAAGCAAGATTTGGACAGGTGGTGTTGACTATTTTGTCCTCAATTTTTAAGCTCGACACTTCATACTCATCGATATGTTTACAAAATTCATTATCATGTGGCCGCTACTGACATTTTCACACAGAAAATTCATTCGATACTCGAAAAACATTCGAATGTCGAAATGGTACATCGCTCTTTTATATAAACAAAATGCATATCTTACATCTACAGGTGATCGAATAGGGGCGAACGTCAAACGCGTTTTTCATTGACATAATCAATTTACCGAAACGCTTTGTTCGCTCATCCACAGACAAATGTATAAATATTTATTTTATCTAAATTGATCGAGAAGGATAAGATCACGCCCGGTCCGGTACGATTTTAATTTAAAAAGTGGCCCGCGACAGTGCGCCCGCGCCGATTGCCCGCTGCGAAACTATAAATCATGCTCAGTGCCGCGACCCCGCCGCATCATGAATAAACAGCATTTTAATTGACTTTTGATTGCACCACGATGTCTCTTCATTGTTAAGTAGTCTTGTAAGCGAGTGTAGCAATCGATTATGCCTTCTGTGCATCGATTCATACCTTGTACTTTTATAAATTGCATTGGCAAGTACGAAAAGACATTAACATGATGTCCTACTTCTACAAATTATTTTTTATTCTTCTTAAAAGTCGAATTATTTTTATAAATAACTAGGATCCGCTTGCGACTTTGGTTACGTTAGACAGAAACGAAAGATCACAGTTTTTTTACCAATATTTAAAAATAAACAGTATGTCCAGCAGTACAATTCCCGTAAAACTCGGAATACTCTTAAGAATTGTTACTAAAGACATACGCGCAACTATTATTATTCTATTAAAGTTTTTTAACAGATGTAGAAAGCAAATCAAAAAATTATTACCAACATGAGGAAACAAATAGGTATCTTCTAAATGCTGCGGGATTATCAGGATATAAGAATCGCATCTTAGATTTTAAGTCTGGGAATTTTCTATCGACCAGCCAAAATTGCATCGAAATTGGCCCAGTAGTTGTTACATGAATCCCGAACAAACAGATATTTGTAACACAAGATTATAGATATATTAGCTTCAAGACGTTTTTGCGTTTGTAGTGGTGTACTGTCAGCACATAAATAAATAAATACTTTTTATAGGCAGGTTAAACTATCAAACTAATAATATTAAACGACATTAAAGTAATAAACATTAATATTGAACATAATTATTAATTAATACTAAATTTCGAATTTCTTTAAATTTTACTACAAACGCAAAAACGACTCGAAGCTTATTTATCGGTACACTTGTATAATATTATGGATAGTAATGAATAATGAGAGAGAAAATGCTTTTGTTGGAGAACTTAATACAATTATGTATTGTTACGAGCTACACAGGATTCAAATTAAAATGCCGTTGGAATTACTATAGAGTTTATTAGAACTGTACAAACACGTATAAAACAGGCACAAATTAATATGACTTGACACAGCCAGTAGAAACTAAACGATTCAATAACATGCGCAAAGTCCGTCACTGTATCGCTAATCGAAAGTACTACACACGTCTTGCTAGTATCGTAATCGTCGCTTGATTGCCCCACCCCTCCGTTCGGGCATTGTTTCATACTAAACTGTATAAAACCGACAAAAGGCCGCGTTTACTGAGTTAATCCACACATCTGGCAAGCTTCGACGTAATGCAAAACAACAAGAATTAGTTTGACACTAATGACGGCCATAAACAAGTACGATAACAATAGGATGTTTCTCTTAATTGGAAATTTCAAACACGAAGTAAATAAAAGAACTCCGAATGCAAGAAGAGGTAATAAACTGCGTTTTACGACTGCCAGGTGTGCGCATTTCTTTGTCGGTATGTAACAATATTATTGAAATTAATTGATGAACAAATTATGACCTAGATACAATATTGGTTGGTATATTCAACATTTTATTACAAACAATCTAAGTCAATGAATATTTTACACATTTGCGAAAATAACTAGTTTCTCAATCACAATAATAAACAGGAGTTTTTATTGTGGTCAAAGAAACTAATTATTCATTTAACTGGCTATGCCATTTTAATGGTTTAAAATTATGCCTTAAAATATCAAATGATATCTATCTATCGGTATTACATGAATTTATATGCGCCCATTAGTGAGGTATCAAATTTTATGTTCGTAAGAGAAACGGCGAATATCTTAATTGAATTACTATTGTAACATAATACGGATAGGAATTGGAAATATTGTATGGTGTTTGGGTTTTAAGTGTTGGCTATCAACGTGCTCGCGTCACTGGTATGCCGCTCATTTGTTTGCGCCAGCGCATTGACGCTAGCCACTCATCACCTTTCTAGGGTTCCGTAGCAATATTGCCAAAAAAGGGATGCTGTCATCGTATTCGTTTGTCTTTGTAACTCATATTTAATTGGTGTTCTAACTGAAAAAAAAATTTTTTTTCTATCACTTATTCCTAATATCATTTATTATTTGTTCGAATTAAATAGTACTTAAATTACATTTTTTTTATTAGATTGATTTTTGCTGACATATACAAATGACAGTTGATTATTTATAGATATTATTATAATAGTTAAAGTAAAAAAACGTATATTATCAAAACTTTTGAATATTTATCTTTTTATTTGCGTTCAAATTACGTTTACGTGACAATAGATTGCAAAAATAGGTATTGACAATTTATTTTAATAAAAATATGATACTTTAAATGTAATTAAACTACATTACGCACGCAACGTAACTCACTACTTGCTCACTGATTTCCAAGCACTAAAACAAATGGTATTTGTTGTTCCTTCGTACGTAATCGTACCTTCAGGCGAAATAGAAAGAATAGTTATCCCCGAAAGCGGGACATTTAACTTTGATTTAAAAATCGGGACGTCCCGCCAAAATCGGGATGCCTGGCCACACTGCCCTTGAGTGACTAAAACAGCGGATGTTTTTCTTCTCCACGGACCCTTCATAGTTCGTGGACTGCCACGTACTTGCCCGATTCTTCATGCAATACGATACCCAATCGTTTGTTGTCTACGCATTATTCGAAAAACTCGTTCCAATTGTATTAGAGGCTTGTATCTTAGATGGGAAATATACGAAAGGTGACAATAGATTATACCCCTTCTGAAGACAAAAAATGGAATTGTTCGATTAGTTATGTCTTCGGCTAGTGAAGGTAAGGCGCGTCGAAACAATAGATTGGCTCTGCTTTATGATTCTATAAACGTTTATGTCGCTATAAACGGCGTTTTAGTTCTTTGGTCTTACTGAGATTGTGATGTTATCAGAGTTAGAGACAGGTTTATTATGAGAATGTTGATGGTAACTTTTATGAAAATTATGCCATAAAATTTCATGTTCCTTTGCAATTATATTACCTTCAACAAATTACTTTCACATTTCTTGTTTTTTAAATGACATTTCATCAAAACCCAGAAAATAATGTCATTAAATATCTACGCGTGTATCTTAAAAGATTTACTGCCACGCTCACAGCTAGATAAAGAACTAGTCTAAATAAGGATGATTAACTTTACTTACTACTAAATTCATATCTTCTGAATACTGTAATAATTGAAATTAAACAAACATACGTGATGGTTTGTGATAAGATTGTTGTTAAACTATTAAAATTTTCATTGATATCCATGAAGCCGATGGGGTATATTCAAGACAAACTGACAGAGAAAAGTTCTGAGTACGGTTATTTATTACTAGGGATCAAATAAATAGTATCAGTGAAATTTTGTCAAGTCCTAGGACTTACGTAAGTTAACTAATATAAAAAATCTTACAATTAAATCGCAGAGAAACACGCATATTGTATAACTCCAAGCTAAGCTAATGTCGCTTTTGTTATGGATAATATGCAACGGACCACTCTAGAGCCTATCTCAAACACTCAGACCGAAGTAAATAACGGAATGATTGTTTTGAAACTTACCATTCAAGGATTCGAACCCAGAACTACTTGACTCATTTATTTATCATATCAATCATTTATCCGTGCAGGAACGGAGAAAGAATACAATTTACCACGGGCGGGCGACCTGTCGTAAGAGGCGACAAAACAACTCACAGCCAAGTGGGCATTTACCCGACTGGATGGCTATCACCCCTGGTCTAAAGTATGTCACCATAACAGCCTTGAGTTGTGTTCCGGCATTAGTAACCAGGTTCCAGTCTCCCTTAAGAGAGCAGCAGCGCATTTGTAGCACCTATGGTGTAGCAAATGTCCATAGGCGATGGTAACTGCTTGCCATCAAGTGGGCCATCTGCCTGTCTGCTGAATCCTGCTATAAAAAAACTCATGCAAATGTAAACAAGGCTTTAGAATTAAATTTTACTTTCGTCGCTTCATATCGTTTTAAAGTTAGAAGTACATTCGTGGGTAGAAAAAATATTGTGCTGTTATTAAAGTGTTATATTCAAAAGCGCTACAGTGTATAGTTTCCTCATTAAATGATACAGTATAATCGTAATCGTGACCGCCCATAGCTATCCAAAATCGTAAATATCCGCTACAGCTAATGAAATACTCAAAGAAATATTTGAGTTTGAAACTTTCGTGTAGGATGTTGGGATGTCATAATAAAACCATTCGTTTATAGCCTTATTTTTTTTAATGTACCTAATTGTATTTCATAATGCATTATATTTTTATTGCTAAAAAAGGTTAACCAATTTCATTATATGTTTACTATTTTATGCTTCAAAATAAGTGAAGCATAAAACAGTAAACGTGGTACAAGTGAATAAGTACTAAAAACTTTTTGTAAGTTTACTTTTCCTTAGACATTTTGCTAAAAACAGAAATTTTCAGTTTCTGTAATGTTCGTTCGTTTGTCTGTCTTCGTAAGCTACTGCTATTTTTCTCGGTAATTACTGGATGTATTTAGGCTGTAAAAAAAAAGCAAAAAAAAAGCTGTAAAAAAAGGTAAAAAGCGCTCCTACGTTATGAAGTTAGGTCGCGAAAAAAAAAAATCAGATTGAGAGCGAAATTCGTGAAAATTTCAACTTTTTAGTTGAAATATAGATAATATGCGTCGACTAATTTTTAAAATAAAGAGTAGAATAGAATATATTTTTTTGCTTATATTTTACCCAATAAATGAATAGTATAATTTTTATCACAAGTATTATGGACAGTTTTATAGCTGGAAGCGATTTTTTCCAGATTTTTTCGTAGTAGCAAACGGTGTAGTATGCAAGAGATATGGTTATTAGACTTAATAATATTTTCAGTTAAATGCTTTTTTATGGTTCCTAATAAGGAAAACAGGTGATATTTGTCACTTCTTCGGAATCCTTAGTTGTACACGGATTGCCAAGCACTTAATTCATTTTTAATATACATATTTATATTAAACTTTTCTAATTTATAACGTGTGCTGTTTAGAGAAATAGTGTCGTCAGAAGTAATTTAGCCACAGCCTCTCATTATGAAATAATGAGCTGTTGTTTTAACTTTTAATTAGCAATTAAAGTAGTTATTAGCTACTGTTACGCAGGTAAATTTGGCTTATGAACAAGGTGGATCTAATAACAGTTTATACCTAAATAAAAATAACAAGACTACAAATACACGGTTAAGGGCCATGTTTGTAATTATTAGGGGAGCAGCTGTTTCCGTCTTTGGGCGGGGTCTAATTTTTTTAAATAAATTGTTTCGCCGTTATTGGAGCAAAGGAAGACGTTATTACAAATTTAAATGTCGCCGAGGGAATAGCGCGATGCTGATGACGAAGAATGTTGCGCATATGTTCATCGATACGTGTTATTGCTTTTTAAATATCATATTTTGGGCATACAAATAACTTTGGTGGGAACGTGTGGCATGTTGTACGGATTATGATTAATAAGCTAAATACAGTGTAAACTCTATATAACCTCACTGAAGGGACTGTACATTTTATGGCGTTATAGAGAGTTGTCGTAAATGGAGAGAAGTATGTTATTTTTGTCAGATCTTTTTGCTCAACCAGTAATTTTGTTGTATTTTTTTTACTTATTTTATTCATGTTTTGCGATATTGGCGATGAAAGAAGTACTTAGAAATTTCGGAATTTATTATAGGTGTTTTTTAACTGGCCATTATTTAAAATACACATGTACTTCTTCTTATATATAAAAATGAATGTTTGTCTGTATGTATTTTATAGAATCATAAACTATTACATTTGATCATGTGATGATCTTTAGCAAAGTTGTTGTGCATGAGCCAGAGAAGGTTTCTGAGTTGGTTCATAATTGGACCCGGCAGGTGGCGCTGCCGTCGGCATATCGATTGAAGCTTTTTCAGGCAGGACGACGTCTGCCGGGAGAGCTAGTATAAATAAATTAACATTATGTAGGTATTTATTAATTATTATTCTTAAATTTGATTTTTGGCAAAACACTAAATTAATATTAGCTAATATTAATTACACACTACAAATCGTATTTTTTGTACTTAATCAATCGTTATTTGACTTTGTGTGTGTCTATTAATAATGCTCTTTGATCTTTGCTTCGCAATTATGTTTAAAAATACGTTTAAAATTGTGTTTTTACACCGTCTCAACTCAAAAAGCATGCAGGTGTACGAAATGACATTCAAATGGCCTCCTAGGCCGCATACTACGGTCTCTATTAATTATTTATTTTATACAAACAAAGGCAGGATGATATTCCATTGATGTGAAACCACCATGACTTAACTTGGGTGGTTAGATCGAAAAGATAACTTTTATTTTTAATTATCACTTTTGCTAGGGGTGCGTTATAACCCCATTTTCTATTTTGATTTACGCAATGAAAAATATTTAAAACATCTGTAGATCATTAGTCATACAAATCCTTGGTATTAGTTTTTATCTTAACTCAGGTGGGGTTGGATCTTGAAGAAATGCGGGTTTTTGTATATGGGGAATGAGTAGAAACTGAAAACAAAACACCTTCACTCAGCTCAGAAGAGAATGTTGAGATTGATGTATGGTGCAACAAGAATGGGTAAGGTGAGAAATTAGTAAATTAGACGGGACTGGGAAAATTGAGAGGAGAAGACTAAGGTGGTGTGTGTATGTAGCGAAGAAGTCAAAAGTCACGTGACAAAAATTGTGTGTGTGTGTGTGTGCATTCACGCGCAGTATAAGTGAAACTTCAGAGAAATATCGTCGTCGTCGACAGCCATTAGCAGTCCACTGCTGGACGTAGGCCTCCCAAAGACGGCTCTACTCATCCCTGTCCTCCGATTTCCTCAATCATCGCCTGCCGGCGACATTGCACAGGTCGTCGGTCCATCGAACTGGAGGGCGTCCGACACTACGTTTGCCGAGACGCGCTCTCCACTCCAGGACTCGTTTGCTCCATAGGCCATCGGTCCTGCGGCAGACGTGCCTGGACCACTGCCACTTCAACTTGCCAATTTTGCGAGCTATGGCGGTTTTCAGCCACATTGGTTCTCTTACGGATATCCTCATTTCTATCCATAAGAGAAATACCCAACATAGCTCGCTCCATAGCCCATTGAGCGCCTTGAAACTTGTGGAGAGAGTGCAGAGAAATATACTCACAGATAATTATTCTTTAACTTTTATTAACTTAAATATTATTCCTTTAGCTTACATGCGTCAACATATTATAATTCATCTTAAGCATCGCTTTAAATTCTTCACTGTTTTGTCTGAAAAATATTATTGTCCTTATTACTTTTATTTCGGTCCGAATAGGAATTATGTTTAATGATCGGTCTTATTGACTCTCTAATCCGTGCTCCACTATGTAAAACTCGTATCTTATACTCTAGAATGTATAGATATATATGTTCATCCCTTTTTAGTGTCGCTTTTTCGTTTCATCGAGTTTCAAATCACAACAATTATAAAGCGGTTTCACTTCAACAAATTTGAATTGGAAGATTGATGAGTACAATTGTAAATGTAGACCAAAAAGATTGTGTTAAAAATGTGTGATGATTTTATATTTAATTTGATTATTTAAGTATAGTTGGCGTGTTGTTAGTTAGATTTCAAAATTATCATAACGATGATCCATGATAACTTTTAAAATTAACTAAATATTCGTTTCTAAAATCATAAAGATTGTTCTCCACTCTCTTCCACTCTTTTCTTTTTCTTTCTCCCTATTACTAGGGGTCAGAATTAGGGGGAGAATATAACCTTTTGTTCCATACTGGTCTATTTTGGAAACGTCCTCTATCACACCACAAACCAACATGCTATCGTTTACCCAATCCATCCATTTCTCTTTTAGATGTACCTTTACACTTCCATTTATCAATCTTCCATTTTAACTCTTTTACACTTCTAAAATATAAATGCTAATTTGTGAAAAAATCAACAAAACTGCTTTGAACCAGATTCCTATATTCCAAAAAAAAAAATAACTAAGCCTACTCGATGGGAAGCGGTTAACATTGCCTATGGACCAAATGCAGCTCTCTTAGGGGAGACTGGAATCTGGTCACTAATTACGGAACTAACCAAAACATGGAAATCAAGGTTATTATGGCGACATACCATAGACCATGGGTGGTAGCCATCCTGTCGGGCAAATACCCTACCACCTGCCTGTGGGTTGTTTTGTCGCCTCTTACAACAGGCCCCCGACCGCAGGAAATTGTGTTATTTCTCCGTTCTTGCACAGATACCTTAACTATTTCTATCGTATTTGTTACTCTTATCAACCTCCTTAATCATCTTTTAAGGAATACGTGTTTTAAGTCATCTTTTAATTTAACTATGATCTTATCTTTTCCAAGTATTCAAAGAATGGTCGTTTTTAAAATGATAATGTTTAACGTAATCCTAGAGTAGGTACAGATTTGCGTCGATAATGCTATGGACGTGCCATGGACGGATGCCACGAGATATACTGCACTTATCTGAGCAAACAACGAATGCTTGTGAGTAATGACTGCTTCAGTCATTAAGTTGCAAGTCATTGTACGTTTACAGTTCATAGTTTTGTCGCGTACCTCTGATATCCATACAAACTAATGTATTGTTACAAGTGCGGGACTCGAATTAAAATTCCATTGGAATTTATTAGAACTATATAACACGTATAACACAGGTACAAATATAACTGGACACAACCAGTTCAAAACTACACGATTCTATAACATACACAGTCCGTCACTATATAACTATCAATGTACACGTCTTGCTCGTATCGTAATGTCGCTTGACTGCCTGTCCGTCTCCGTTCGGCATCGTTTTGTACTAAACTGCACAATACAACAATCGACCGTGTGGACTGAAGTTTCCGAGAAACCGTAATTTGCATACCTGCGGCCATAAACCACTACAATAACAGTATAATGTTTTTCTTAATTACAAATTTGAAACACAAAGTAAATAAAAGAAGTCCAAATGCAGGAAAGGTAACCAGGTGTGCATTTACTTTGTCGGCGTGTAACAGTATTAATGCGAACATAACTTTGCTTTTGGAGCTCTTAATAATTTTGACAAAAACGTTTGACTTTGTGTATTATATATTCGCCGAGACTACTGGGTTTTCACTGAATCTTGGACCGGTTCTTAATAATTCAACCTGCATGAACTACACAAGACTAGAATATTTTTGAGTTAGTAAGATAAAATTTGATAGCAACATGTAGTTTCTATGGCGCTACAAAATTGAGCAGTGAAATGTCGCCGTTAATATAGCTTAGGTTTGATATTTTTTCTGTGTACACAGTCGTGTGGTGTATTGGAAGTCAGATCAGAATATAGGGAAGGTTACATTAGACCACGAATATTTGTTAATACATGGTCTTGCAGAGTCGTATTTCAATAATAAAAAAACTTCGTTTAAAAAAACCGATGTCAAAAAGTGAAACGCATAAAATAACTTATTTCTAAAGCTATTTGAATTATAATATCTTATTTTTAATATATATTGTCTTAAACATCTTAAATCGGTGCTTACTAATTTTTAAAATATACTCATTTTTATGTTATACTTTGCACCGACTTCAAGATGTTTTATTAAAAACAATATACTATAATCAAAAATAGCTTTAGAAATATGTTATTTTATACTTTTTTGTTTTTAAATCGGTTTTTTCAAACGAAGTTTTTTTCTACTTGTTACTTTTAGTGTCTAGCTATGGATAGGCCTACGAAAGGTGCAGCGCCCTTAAAAATATAGGTCACAAGAAACGGGAACGAAAAAAACATAAAAAAATGTTCATAAAATGAAAACTAATGACCAAAGTATGTTAAATTTTTAGGGGACCAAATGGTAACTATGCCACATCAAACTAAAGAAGATCAAGAAAATCGGATCATAAATCTCCGCGTAATCGGTGTACGTACATAAAAAAACATACCGATCAAGTTGAGAACCTCTCCTTTGAAGTCGGTTAATAAAAGATATATCTTCTAATAACAGTAACGCGCTGCGACTTTATGTATACAATATTAGAAAGTATTTGAAGACCTACAATAATGTTTTTCATCAGAATATATTGCAACATATTTGAATGTACACTTTAATTAAATGAAAATACGCGTACCATCATACATAATGTTATAATAATATTGTTACGGCATCTCTAAGTTTTAAATTATTTACCACTTCCTTTAGCAGCGGACGTCGTTATATTTTAGCGAGTAAGTTCCATCGTTTTGGTTTTGCCACCCAGAATGTTCTACAAAGTTCGAATCCCATATTCTAACAATATGTATACGAAACATGCGCGTTTTGAAATGTCGTGCGAGCTTCTGACACCTCATGCATTCACAAATAGTTTTATTTTGACGGATTTTCACCTGCAGCATTAGTCTTATAAAGTTTTGTTCAACAATGCGGCTAAGATTTTACATGATTTGGACTGGGTTTTATTGAGAAACTATATATTAAATATTAACGAATGTGTAATTGAAATAAAAAACGACCGTGTCATTAGCAAATAAAACCCTTAGGACTTATTTTGTTCTAAGATAAATAAAAAAACTTCGTTTAAAAAAAAACCGACTTCAAAAACTAAAAGTATAAAAAATAAACATATAAAAATAATTAAACATAATCATAATTTAAAATATATTTTATTTTACTTTAGATAATTTTATATATATAATAATAGCTTTAGAAATAAGTTATTTTATACTTTTTAGTTTTAGAAGTCGGTTTTTAAACGAAGTTTTTATTTATTTATTTATTTGTTACTTTTTAGTGTCTAGCTATGGGTACGCCTACGAAAGCGCGGAATGAATTTTTTCATAAAAAATGTTCATAAAATGAAAACTACGGGGCCAAACTATGTCAAATTTTTAGGGGACCAAATGGCAGCTATTCCGCGTCGAACAAAAAAGAAACACGTAAATCGGATCATAAATCTCGGAGTAATCGGTAAACATATATAAAAAAAAGATTCCGACGATTGAGAACCTCCTCCTTTTTTGAAGTCGGTTAAAAATAAAACATGCTAAAATTTAAATGTTTACTAAAAATATTTTACATATTTTTTTCACAGGGAATTTTGTAAAAATATGAACATTAATTTTAGGGAAGTAAAAGCTTTAGCGGGCTTAGTGCAGGGATTTTTTACAGTACTTCTCTTTACTACAACGATAATTAATTGTGAAGCGGTATGTATAGTAAGTATTTGTTATACGGTTTTCATATTGAGTTAGTTAAAGTTTGAACACTTCTTTAAGTATCATAAGGAAGCCTTAACTCAATATGAATAAGATCGTTAATATTTAACTTGTTTATAAATTTGCAGTTTGAATAAAAGTTTGAATTTTATTCACATATTGCGTGATTTAAAACTTGGAAATAATGCGAGCGCCCTAGTGCAATAAAACTGTAATCAAAACAAAGTTGGTTAAAAATGTGGCATATGTATAGATGGGCCAATAAGGGGAGGGTTACTCTTGTTATCCAAATCCAAAAATGATAAGCAGATGAAATTGAATATCGTGCTGATTATAGTGCAGAATGGCGGGAGTACCACAATACGTGCTTCGTTAAAGCCTACCCTGTGAGACATACATAATTAAATAGGGACGTACGCTTTATAGGCGGTGTAGACACACACGACTTTATCATATTGTTTAAATATTTTTTGTATCAATTTTATTACATAGGCAATTTTATTTGTTAGAACAATTGTAAATCACATACATTTTATAAAGTAAAACCAAGCTAAGTGTTCTGTCTTACTGACGTATTACATAGTTACTATACAACGCATATCTTTGAGGCCGATCACAGACATCCAGACCATAGCAAAATATGTTTTTTTACAAAGTTAACCTAGACTTCAGTGTTGACGTAGACGAGGTGCGTTACCACAAAGATTGTCAAATGTAATTATTTATCGAGTGAATGTAGCACTTGCTTTTTACGAGTTTTGTAATTTTTTCAGTCTTCTGATAAATTTCATCCATAACCCAATAGTCTTAGTAAAAATGACCTTGATATATGTACATAGATACCAGATGCATGTGGTAATTTTGTGGTTTCGTTTTTTTTCCAAAATGGTTATGAAACTAAAAAAGACCTGCTATAAATTTTAACGTGGTCTACAATAATAATTAATTGTTACTTAATGGCTACAAAGGTTCCAAAATATTGTTATAAACACATTTAAGGATATCTTAAATACTATGTTAGCGGATATGCCATTAACATAAATTTCAACAGTTCTTTATAACATGAAAACTAAAATTCCACTGAACAGCATTTCAAAAACTTATTCCGATCCAGAACTCAAAAATTATTAATTTCAAAAAATTATAATTAAGTCAAAATCACATAAAGTGAAAAAAATTAATCCAACCTCGTGTCTCTATTGTATATGTATTTAAGAGGTGTTATAGATAATACTATGACTAATATCTTAGTGGATGAGCAGAGTCTGTCTAGCCTTTGCTGCTATTTTATCGTAAGGGATATTTGGAACTATGTATATCTTTTATTGCAATATTTAAACTATTACTTTGTTGGAGATTTTACGTTAGGTCTTAACGAACTAAATCCAAAAGTCCTCAAACAAAATAACTATTACAACAAAAAATCTACTTAGGTCCAAATGTTGCTTACGATAAAATGATGGTAAAGACTCAGTGTAATAACAGTTATACTGATGCAGCGCTTCTCTCTACTACTCTCCAATACATACAATTCTGGTTTAGGGATTAAGGATGCACTTCGGCCCTCTAAGGACTCGGTTCCCATATTCGTGCCGCTCGCCACAATGATCCACGGACTAATTCTGGCCTTTTTATTTCGGTCACGGTACTTGAATTACGTAATTAGCGGGAGCTTATTGGAACTTTTGGGGCGTCCTGTCGCCTTTAAATGTGATTAAGTGCCACTTTGAATAATGAAATCCACAATTGCATCTGTTAGATTATTTAGATAAGAAGAAACACGTTTACTTGATTTAATATTTTGTCAACCGAATATAATGTTTTGCTATGGTATATAAATAAAACTGTCCACAGTTTTATATTACAATATATGTTAGAAACTAACCAACTGTCGTAGGATAATATTATTATAATATAGAATAGAATATCGATTTTTGCAAGTAAAGCGTTATATACTAATTAAATATTGATATTGTTTTACACAGCCGGACTTAACAAGTTTCGCCTTTGACGGATACGTCAAGCAGGACTATATTGTTTTAAATATTATGCAGGTACACACGGTGATTTTGTTCTTCGAGCGCTATTTTCTTCAGTGTGTTTGATACATAAGTTATCTTGATATGCAGGTTGTATTAAGATATTTCCCTTTACCGCAAGCACGTGACAATTGTTACAAAATACATCAAGTCAGAAAAAATATCGAAACGGAGCATATTTTATATCCTGATTTCGAACCCACGTTATTGGCATGAAACGCGTGTGTGTTCGCCATGAAGCTACAACGAGTTACTATTTATATTATTCTTAACCCTGAATATTCATGGTTAATTGCAATGTGTAAATATTAATCAACAAAAACATAATTTAGTTAAGTACAATTTAATGCGAGCACTGCGCAAAATCTCCGGAGTGACGCTCGCGGACCGCGTTCGTAATACCGAAGTAAGAAAGAGAGTTGGTCTGAAAGAGAGTGTCGGGGTGAAGGTAAGGAAAGGAATGCTCCGGTGGTTCGGGCATGTGGAAAGAATGTATGATGAAAGAATGACTAAACAGATATACAATGCAAAAGTGGATGGATGCAGAAGTCGCGGAAGGCCACGACACACCTTCCATGATCAAATTGATCTTGTATTAGCAGAAGGTGATGTCAGGAGCCTTAAGAACAGACGAGCGTGTATGACAAGAGCTATGAATGTCAAAGAAGCAAGTGAGGTGTGTAAGAATAAGCCTGTATAGCGCTCTGTTGTTCGTGCTTACCCCGCAAGGGACCTGGCGTGAAGTTATGTATGTATGTATGTATGTACATTTAATTAAAAATTATGTACTACATCGCTGCCAGGGGGAAGCAGGCCCAGAAAGCTGGCAGCATTGCCACGCTGGATGACAATACTAATTCGCTGTACGAAGTATTATCCAGCCTTCTGGTCATAGGTGGCGTCACAGATTTACCTATTTTTTTTTTGTGTGTGTGGACGGAAATCTATATTACAAAAGTCTAAATGGCCGTGTCTGTACATTGAATCTACTTATAAAAAAACAACTGGAATACACTTTATTAACGATGGAGACACGATGTCTTTTTTTGAGATTTCTAGTCTGTTTGTTTGGTTGTTCGGGATTCACGTAAAACCATTGAGTTGATTTGATACGGTTTTCGCTGAATGGCACCAAATTCTAAGAATTAAGATCTGGTCTACTTTCTATCCCGGTAATCTTGCGGAAATTTGAAGTCAAGCGTAGACGAAGTCGCAGGCATATCCTACTAAATAATAAAAATTGTGCTTCAGCCCCGAAGCATGACTGGAGTTTACTCCTTAATTACGATTGTCTTTGAATATGCAATGCTGCTGCCGAATGAGTTACAAGACCGTCTAATTTCAAAATACCGTATCTTACTTACACTGATAGATATTATTTTAGTTCTTATTTCATTGCATTAAAGTACACAATTGTATATAAAACAACGTAACGCTTTTGAGTTAATGCTTGTATTGTTTTACTCATAACATTTCCATACTAGGGGCCTTTATGAAAATTCTTAAAGAGTTAACTTTAATAAACATAAATACACTTGTTGTAATAATAAAAAAATCAATTAATAACAAGTGGTCACAAGTGCGACCTCTATCATTCACGTTATTGTATCGGGAGTCTGTACCCCAAAAGTTATTGTACCGATTCACGGGGGACCCTAATAAATAAAATGCACATTTGGCGGCGGTCTCAACACAAAAGATTAAAAAAACGGGAACGCATAAAAAACATCCGCGGTTATCTATTAGTATCTAGTTAGAGTTACATGTACAGATGTTACAAAAATAATAATCTCTAAATGCGGCGTGTCGACATGAATGTGTGTTGAAAAAACACACTTCCTTTACCTGAACGGTAAGTTGAAGCTTGTTCCGTACCGTTAAATAAATACTCTGAAATAGCATCAGAAAATCTCTTTCAAAAACAATCAGCTTAAAATATATCGACTTTATGAGGAGTAAGTATCCCAAGTTTGTTTTTGCTATTAGGCATATTTTACAGTCCATTTGATACTTACTGTTTTCTATGGACACCTTAGTTTTAGAATATCAAAATCCAGCAAATGTCATTGTATCTTGGTAGCCAAAACATGTAAAGACTCTCAAAATATTATATCGCTTCTAATAAACTTAATAAATAGTTTTGAAATGGTATATCATTGAACAATGATTGGTAATTATTCTTGTCAGCAATGCTTGAACACGTAAGTCGAGCAATGCGTCTTACGCATCCTGACTTACGGGGCTGAATCGTTGTACATAGACAGCAGGATTGGTCCACAAATTTCAAATCGCTTAACGAACTATTTCTCTTATGGATACAATAAGAAATGAAGATATATGTAAGAGAACGAAAGTAATCGACATAGCTCTTATAATTAGCAAGTTGAAGTGGCAATGAGCCGGTCATGTTTGTCGCAGGACCGATGGACGATGGAGCCGATTAGTCTTGGAGTGGAGACCGTGTCTCGTAAACGTAATGTCGGACGTCCCCCAGCCCGATGGACTGTGGACCTGCATTAGGTCACTGGTAGGCGCTGGATGAAGAAGGAAGAGGACCGGGATACGTGGAGCGGACTTAAGGAGGCGTATGCCCTAGCAGTGGATTTCGATTGGCTGACGAGGATACCATTGAAATTCAGGACGCTTTTGTACAGTAGTGTAAAATGTATTGGAAGGCACTTGATAGGTTTGAAATTGTACATCTACCTAGGTGTCGAAAAAAACTAGACACGTCGCGTCGTCTATCTTTTGGAGACTTTAAATATATACCCTTTATGAACAGCCTCAAATTGTCACATCGAGAAAAACGCGGAAGTGTTTCGGCCAGAAGAAGCAAGCGCCACACACTATGGACATGTGCCAAGCATCCAGAAAATGTGGGTGAACTCCCAGTTGCCAGCTAGTGGTGCAGAATTAAAATGGCGATGACACCACCTCAATAGTACACCTGAAAACATGGTTAAATAATTTTAACATTTAATAAGAAGTTATTTTTTCATTTCGCGTTTGACTGATATTCAACCTGATGTCAGGTGGAAATGCAGTTTAAGAACGAGCATGCGTGACTTAAAGACGCCTAAATTGTATGTCTCAGGAAAAACAAACGACAGTAAAGAACTCCACTTCTCAGCGGTACGTATTCTAACAGTGGAAGCATAGAGCTTCGTGCGCTTGGTTGGTATTTCCACCATGGATTGGTAGGGTGAGCTTGTACGTCTACTTATCGGTTTTAAAAAAGGTGAGTAAGGATTTAGAAGTACGTAATACATATTCACGGCCAACAATTTAAAATTTTGTAGAACCCCCATGATTTTTTCATTGAACCTACTTTAAGAATCGCTGTCTTATAAAGTATGGAATGAAATAGCCTCCAATCTTTACATACTTGCAAGGTATCAGGTAATTTTATTTTACAAATAAGCACGTCTATGCAACGCAATGATAATCAAATTCACCAAAACAACATACACCAAATTTTTTTGTCTTTAAGTATGTGTTTCTTATTAAGTTATTCAATAAAGGGTTTTGTTTTTACTTGCATTGTCTTCCACTTCTAAATATTTAATTAAAGCTTCCATAAAATAAAACGGGTTTTATGAAGTTTGTTTTACCTTAACTCTCACATCAACTTTATCAACAAAACGACACAGATGTGTGCGAAGTCTTACGTACATGTTAGTAAATGTTTTAATTCTGATTTCGAAGAACGAATCACTTGCATGTAACATAGATACGACAATTGCAAACATTAATTCTAAGAACTAAACATTACCTACATCTCGAGGTAAGTTCTAACTGGGAAGCAGACAACTGCGATAAAACTTTATAGACTAAAGCAGCCACCTGGTGTTTGTACGAAACTCGATACTCTCTATACAAATTGAACCTGCGAGAATCATAAATAGATATACAAAGTGTTCGTGTTTCAATATGAAAAAGAGGTCAGGATGAATGCATGTTTGTTCTTTAAAAGGGTTACCAGATATAAGAATAAAAAACAACAAAAAAATTGCAAAATTATAATCTATAGGTATGTCGTTAGTATAGATAAATTCTCAGATAATGCTTTCTTACATGCACTGTATAGCACTTACACAAGTGCTATGGATAAAAATTAAATAAAACTAGATATCTATATATTTATTTCAATAAATTTTAAAAGTTTTACCACATTACAACGTGATGATTCTATTATCGTTTACAAAGCAATTGTAATTATTGTTGAAATAGGAGAAGCGGCGCAATGAACTCTTCATTGAAGTTAACTTTATTTTCGACAAAGAAATTGTATTTGAAAAATGATTTTTTCGCATATTTTTAGCAGTTTTTGAAGGCTTAAAAGTTTCTTATCAGGTATATGGCAACCCTAATCTTAAGACACATATTGAGTATTAGCTACAAGTTTGGAATTATTTCCTGTTCTACTCAGCACCCATCTGCTATTGCTAACAAATAGTTCACTAAAATATCGCGTTACAATGTACACTGCTTCCATTCAGCAAGTACGGATGTACGATCTTTGAGAGATTTTGGGTTCCATTTTGTATTTTTTAAGACAGCATGATCTTAAATGTCTGCGGTTGATGCCAATTAATGCGGATTGCACAATGCTATGGGCGTACACTACAGTTCCGACCGGAAAGGTTTCATCGGGGGCACAATCGAATGTAATACGATAGTTGTGAGGGCTCACCTGTATTGGATTTATGCTAAATGAAAGCGAAAATAAAATGGACATACGATTGGTAATTTTGGTACGGGGCAGCATTATATTCAAGTTTAGGAACCCTATGTATAATATTTTAATTATGCCATACTATGGCATGAAGGACGATGAATATCACATACACATCATCACATTAATAGGGCGGTGAACCGGTGCCCAGGCACAGGACGTAGACTCTGGGGGGCGCAAGAATGGCCAGACCAGGCAGGACTATTATTTTCTTGGTTTGCTGCTGATAAATTCCTGCTGCGCCCCTAGTGCTCGATTCCAACACATACGTACCTACACGCCAGTATCACCAAAAACATCTGTTAAATTAGACAAAACATCGCGCTCATGTTTTAGGCAGTTTAAAAAAATAGATTTCTCTTTTAAAATATAGATAATTGCTCCACCAACACCAAGGTCTTTGTGGGTTATTTTATAATGAAATCAAGTAGACCTATGCATATCATTGCTCTAGCTAGGGTACCTATAATATCTAAAAAAACAAGGTCGCACTAGGACGGCACTGGTCCTGGTGGAAATGGGTCACCCTCTCCTATAGACTTTTGCTACACCAAAGGTACTATTACTAATGTTTTGCCTACTTCGAATAAGGGACTGGAACCTGGCTACTGATATCGGAACACAATTGAAGGTTTTTATAGCAACATACTCTAGTCTTGGAGTGGTGGACATTCAAACTGGAAAATCCCCTGGCTGAAGGTCTCTGGAAAGTATTCTAGTGCGGAAGAACAGGTCAAAAAAACTCGTAGGAATGATATCGTGTTCTAATTTTCTCTAGATTCAAGTTATTTATCAATATTAGCAATTATTATCGCATATGATATATATAAAGACTTAAAAGCTTACCAACACGTGAATTGCTATCTGGTTCATTAACCTTCCTCCATAGACAATAATGCTATTGACCGGTTTAGCTTCTGTAACTAGTTTTTAAATGTTTTAGGGAAACGACGAAAACAGTAGTAATCACAGCAGGGACGTAATAGCCTCCCAGAGTCTGCAAAACAGTAGGTGGCGCGAGTCAACTAAATTAGCAATAGTGATAATAAACAGAATCGAAATAATATTAAGTTAAGTTACATTTAATTAATAGATGTTTCAATAAAAATTGTCCGAGAATACTAATGCGGTGTTAAAAATCCACTCAAAAAACTAGAAGGCTTTATAAGCGTAATTCGTCACAGCGGGATTCCTATGTCAAATGTTATGTTTGAAGCCATATTAAAACACGCGAGGCGGTAATTAATCTTAGTTAATTATGCCAAATTGGTAAAAAGCTAATAAATGCGGCGAAGATAATTTAGATGACTGTGAAACCAACGGTTTTAATTGATATGCGTGATGTGATTTTAATCCAATTATCCGAGTACGGAATTAGTTAGCGATGGTTCTTTGAAACGAGTTGGTTTATGTATGAACCTTTCAGGTTTCAGCTGGCTACTTTGTATAGCGTTCTGTTACTAGAGGGCGCTACGGTATAGTTCTGGAATTACCACAAGTTGTCAGAAACATACGGAACAGTTAAATAATTGATTGAACCAACAATTACATGCATATTAAATATATGTCAAGCTGAGTTTTTGATATGTATGAGTGATAAACAACGAAAAAGATTATTATCGCACTAACATAAGTAATTTTTTTTGAAATTATTTGATATGGTAATTTAGAATTACAATTTAAAAAATAATGAAATATAGACCCAGAGATACCTCGTATTATTTTAAGTCTTCAGCCTACAGACTTCCCACTGCAGGGATTGAGCATCCCCATTTTAAATGGATGCACGTTATACGTATGGATTTCACACATCATGTCATTATCAACAATACTATGAAGTACAATAATCTACATGTAGGTTGTCTGGAAGAGATGGGTTATAAGCCATAACACTTTGCCCTTAGTTTTAATCTTTAGCCAATTATAATTATTTTATGGTGATGTGTACTAATGTAATGACCAGTAAAGGTTTTTCCAACTTTTTTTATTTTAATTGCAAGAGGTCGGCCTACAGGCAGATGGAAAGCGGTTACCATCGCCTATGGACATTTGCAACACCAAAGGTGCTTACAAATGCGCTGCTGCTCTCTTAAGGGGGGACACTGGAACCTGGTCACTAATGACGGAACACAACTCAAGATTGTTATGGCGACATATTTAAGACCGTGGGTGGTAAAAGTATATAGAGTGCAAGATTATATTAAACGAGTTATGCGAATACAAGTATTTCATATAAATTTATAGACCCATGGAACATTGACTTATGCATCATACTGGTCATTATTGGTATATGACAGGGTTTCAATGGACATCATTAAAATATTTGTTTAATAACTAGGATAGGAGGATAGATATCCATATAGGGTGAAATCGAGTTAGCTCATGAGCAGATGTGTAATAAACTCCCCGTGACTAACATAATAGTTAATCTAATATATTTCTTTATTTCCTTTAATATTTTTCATTTCTTTATTTCTCACCAAAAAATTAGAGAAACACAATAAAAGTGGGAAAGACAGGAGCCCAAAAATAGGAATAAAAATAAGATTATAGAAATATTCTAATATCGTGCAATGTATGAAGAATTATCTAAGGAACCGTGGTGTGACGGATGATGTACATAAGTTTGATCTGAACAACATGGGTCGTGTATTTTTGGACAAAATAGGCTATATAAAAATACATGCGAACACAGAACCGATTCGGAAATTAGGTTGTTTTTAATTTTTTATTACAGGAGTTCAGCAGACAGGCAGACGGGCCAATTGACGGAAAGCGGTTACCTTCGCCTGTGGACATTCGCAACACCAAAAGTGCTACAGATGCACTGCTGCTCTCTTAAGAGAGAACGGAACCTGGAAACTGATGCCGAACACAACTCAAGGTTCTTATGGCGGCATACTCTACTCGAGGGGTGGTGGCTATCCAGTCGGGCAATGCCACCCGGCTGTGGGTTGTTTTGTCGCCTCTTACGACAGGCCGCCCAGCCACAGGAAATTGTAGGTGGCCTAAAGCGGCCGTTTTAGCAGATTCCTGTTATAAATATAAAAGTATTAAAATAAAGTGGTACTTTCTGCTATGTCTTACTCCTACCAGAGTATAGACACGTGTTAATTTTACTAATCGATTCTCCAAAGCGGCTACGTTAGGCCCTCAGACCTCTAATGTTCATAGTATAGAGCGGAAGTTGAAATTTGAATTTAAACTGAAATTGATTTAGATAGTAGTACTAGAATATAAATTTTCAAAATTTCGAAGATGACATAATGCGTTGATTGTAAATGACTGGGAAATGTGAAGGAAAAGAATAACTACTGTTATTAAATAACAGATCGCTATAAAATCTAAAAGGTACTTTAAGGTTTAATTTCACTGTTTAATGCATATAAAATTTATGTAATAATTAGCTTTTGCATAATTACCCTTTGCCTAGGGCGGTATCGGTTTCTTATTTAAATTATTATAGCTATAATGCTTAAAACTTTTAATGCTATTAAGTTAAAAGCTAAATTAATGGCAAAATATCAAGTATTCGGTTTTTTAGGTATTCGTTAAAATAGGGCTCTGGCGTAAACCGTAAGGGTAATGCTTGATCATCTACAAAAAAGCAATATCGCTTGGTCCTCTGAAGCCTCAAGAGTTTTGTTTTCGCGCTAAACGAATGGAATGAAAACGTATGAGAATGACTTAAAACTTAGCGTAACGATATGTCATTCCCACACATTTTCTATGCAATTCCTTTAGATGTTGATTTTTTCAAGGGGGGGGGGGGCAAAAACGATAATGCCGCCCCGCTATATATTTTTACCTAAAGCATTATCATCATTTCAACCATTACACGCCCATTGATGGACACGCGTGCGTCTGTGGTTTTTAACCTTTGCCTACGGCTCCGCAAAAATTAAGTACTAGGCGTATCAGTGGTCAAAGTTGCGTTAATCATGAGTTGCGTATTTGTCTACGAAGTTTGAATTTGCCGCCCTCTGAACTGGTCTTACGGGGCAAAGGCTCGGTCTGCCCCTCCCCTCCTACATTCGGTTCTGACTAATGTTACTTGTCTAAAGGCTATCATCATTTTAAGCGTCGAAAAACAACAACAACTTTTCATTACAACGTAGCGGGATTGAGTGCCGGAAACATGCAGTCTTGAGCAGCTTTTCTGTTATGATATTTGCATTGTTATTATTATCATGAGCTAGACAGTTAAGGAAAACATCGTGTTAAACTTTGATGAAATATAGGTGTGTGAAACACAGCACACGCCTAGAACAAATGTCCGGACAAAGACACTGTGAGCACGTGTTTATACGACAAACACAAACTGTGTAGTCTAAGCGAGATCGCGGCGTTGCTGCGCTGCCCGCATTTATATTGTGAAGCGAGCGTTATTGGTGGACCGGCCGGTGCGGCGGTTTCAAAGCGGACAAACATCACATACATGTATACAGAATAGTAGGGCGGTGGCGGCACGGTAGTGGCGTGGTGGCGAAGTATCGGCGTTGCTGTGTAGTATAAGCCTTAAGATATAGGTTTTTGGTTGTAGCCAGTGATCATAATGTCCATTGGTAATAATTGATAGTAACTAATAAAATTGTTTGTGGTTTGAAAATAAATGTAAACATTTTAAGTGAAAATTTAATATTTGCAACTTCTAATTATTTTTCCTGCCTGAAGCAATCAAACAAGCAAGCGTTAAACCTGATGGAAAGTGGTTATCGTCGCCTATGGACGAGTGCATCACTAGAAGATTTGCTAACGCATTGCTGGCTCCTAACAATGCGGGGACAAAACGTGGGATCAAAAATGTCGGAACGTAACGCGACATTATTGCGTGACATGCTCTAAACTAGGAGTGGCGTGTTGTATTTTATAGAAGAACTTTCATGTCCGGGTCCGACTTGCACATGGCCTCTTCTACTAGCTGACGTGCAATAATCATTTACATAAAACAGCAAAACGAATAAGTCAATCGCTCTTGTTTAAGTTTAATAGATCATTATTCAACTCTGAGTACGACAGACGACTCTACGTTAAAGACTATAGACCGCCATCAATGTTTGTAGCATTATAAGTATTGAAACCTAAGCAACAACCATTTCTACAACACATTAACACACCGAACAAATAATTTGATATCAATATTTTTACGACTGTTTAGATGATTTGATCCACTAAAATACTATGCACAATTAATAAAGAGGCATAAAAATAATAATATTAATACGATGCTCGCGTTATGGACTGTTAAAGCAGATTTTGAAGAAAATATACGACACATAAAAGGTGAAATTAATTAACATTCACTCCGGGCGCCTCGGACAAGTAGGCCTGTGCTAGGGGTACCCAAACTGTCTATGGCGAGTGCTTTCCGACTCGATCTTGAGAAAATGACCGATTCACATTTTTTGTTTTAGTTAATCCTCAAGTAGACCTTAATAAAACCGCCTATTGTTCGTGACTTCTTGTTTATTTATTAATAAGTTAAGTTTTTCCCTTATACAACAATATAAGAGTTAACTAGTATCTATTTATAAAATTCAGACCAGAATCTAAACACTTATAATTTTTTCATGGTAATAAGGTCCCGATAGCGCCGAAAGGCAGCTTTATCAAAGGAACACTGCAATATTTATACCAACGTCACGGCATCTCACCTACATTTATTACAATCCTGAGTGCGTACTGCAAGTTTTGTTTACTTTTTGATCAACTTCAAGTGATCGCAATTTTGTATGGCACTATTTATGTTTTCCTTCACGCTCGCGTAAATGCGCTAAGTCATCCCATACAAAATTCGTTAACTTGAACATGATTGAGTAGTAACAAAACTCGCACTACACTGTAACACACGTACTTGCAAGCTCACAGAGTCGATCGATACTTAAGCTGTCGGATCGACTATCGATCCAGCAGTTTAAGTTTGTACACCCCTGGCCTATACTAATATTAAACAGGATTTGGTTGTCATATGTCAGTACTATAATAGTTTTAAGTTTCTTAATATTTAAATTTATACTTTTAATTTTGTTGTAAGCTAATAAATATTTGGATACCACGTCGGTTGTGAGCGTCATTTACCGCCTATAGTGGTTAGGTGTTAGTATACAACGCATCGCATTTGCATTTTAATTTACAAGCATAACCATAAATAATTTCAAGTAAAAATTTTGATGCCTTTAGTCCAATTATAGACTCATTATAGTTCTTTATTCACTTCAGGCCTCACAAACTGAAAGCAACTAACTAGATGTCAGCTAATGAGATATTATTTTAATCTTTACTAATTAATTTTATTAAATGTGTTATGGTTCGCGCTACAAGACTTTTGGAACAATAGTCTTATATTAAAATTTATTTTCATTTCGTTTGTTTTATTAAACTTCATGAAATTGTAAAATTCTGTATGTTGTGTATATATGTGTGTTTATTGACATGGTAGCTGTAGTAGTAGGCTTGAATAGAAGAATGCGTCGTGCTTCTATATTACTACAGATATTATATTTCTATGAATAGTGCTTGCCATATAACGAAAATGTACATCGAAGCAGAAAGTTCTTAAGAACTAGCTAATGATTCAGTTACTATTTTAGGGGCTTTTATTTATTGGAGTTCAGGAGACATGCTGACGGCTCACTTGATGAAAAGCGGTTACCATCTCTTACGGACATTTAAAACACCAATGGTACTACAAATGCGCTGCTGCTCTCTTAGGGAGACTGGAACCTGGTCACTAATGCCGGAACACAACACAAACTTGTTATGGCGCCATACTCTAGACCAAAGGTGGTCGCCATCCAGTCGAGCAAATACCCTACCACCTGGCAGACCTGGCTAGGAATAATCTTTATATATATATTTATTTTCAATATATCGTTGGCGTCAGTGCAGACCTAGTAACTACATTTTTGGGTGACTTTACTTTTTATGTCAAAGTTGTAACATAATACGTATATATAGGTATGTATATTGTATATTACAATTTTGACGAAAAACATAATGCTACAGAAAAAGGAAGTTACAAGGTCCTGTGCTAACGCAGACAATGTACAAGTTATTCTTAAATATCATAAGAATCGAAAACAGCATATGGTTTTCTGTAGTGTAGATTATTGCTCTTAATATCATGTAACGTGAAAAGATTATCATATTTTATCGCCTTGAATAAAGCGGCTCACCCACTAAGATCATGATAAATAATATGTAGTACAACATTTATGAGGACATAAACCGTTCTTTGGAGCGACCGTTTTGTACTCATCCCGCGTCGAGATAACTCTAGCGTGAAAGATAAAACGAAGCGTACAAATTTTGCAGTGAGATTTTGATGGAGTGAAACGGAACGCGATGTATCTGACTTGATGCCGCAAATAGCATGTCAATATTGTTAATTGATTTGATTTTTAGATCACAAAACAAGTGTATGACAGCATTGTCAATAATAGAGTTGGTGTCAGTAAACCGCAACGTACTCACCATGACCAAACAGCAGAAGTCTTAGAGAAAGGTTAGGTAATAACCACCGCATATAAACGTGCATGGATGCAGAGATTAATGAATATAGATGAAACGATAGTTGTTTGTCAGGATCGTCGCAAGTAGAGATCACTCCATATTGTGTACACATGATATACTTTGTGTACAAATGCAGTACGCAACCAGAATTCAAAGCTTTAACGATGATGATTAGTACTGTTATAATCTTGTTACGACCTAGACGCCGACAAAACCAATTCACACCTGCATACCTGTAAAAACACATTTTATTACCTTTCGTCATTTGGACTTCTTTTGTTTACATTGCTTAAAATGTGTGATTAGAAAACAGCCCATTGTTGTATTGTAATATTTTATGGCAGTCATTAGCCAGGTGTTACAGATTTAAAGTACAAACTGATTCTAGGAAATTCAGTCCACGCGGCTGGATGGACATATTGTATCTGTGCAGTATATAGCAATGACCCGATAGAGGGAGAGGCAGTCGAGCGATAACCACGAGCGAAGCAAAACGTGTTCCTACAATCGAGAAACTTTTAGTAACGGACTTTGCGCGATTTTATGGCATTACTATCTTCTGCATTACGTTTGGACTTGTTCTGTTCGGTTATATTTGTACACACGTATAACACATTATACGTGTTTGTATAGTTCTAATTAACTCTATAGTAATTCTAACAGCATTTTAATTCGAGTCTCGCGACTCGTGACAATCTTATACCGGTTGTAATGTGCTAGTGGTTTCACTGGTTTCGTCACAATTTTTTAGATTTCGTAAGCTTTTTACTCAATACACCCTTACGAAATCGTCATTCCCGTCTTTCCGTCTGTCTATCTTTGCATGTTTTTGATTTTTTCGAAAACTAGCTGCACTGTATTTCTTTAAAGCGTCATCAGTACAATGCGCCGTTCTATCCTTATGACGTCAGGAATTTCAGATTTGATTTCCACAGAAAGGACTGCGATGACGGCGAAATAGGTTTATTCAAAAGGTTGTAAACAAGAATAAACAAACAATCACGTTAAGTATCCAGTTCTGATGAGATAGTAAATTCAATTAAAGCAATTTTTGTTTCGATTAAATGATTGATTTTGATTTCGTTTTACCTACAGCAACCAACAACAGATTTATGAAATATTAAAATCAAAATTTTACCGTCGCATATGATGCATGCTTCGTTATAAAAACGATTCAGTAACTGTCTTTAAATTGATTTAAATTGCTGGCATTGCCCAATCGTGTCTCTTATGTAATTTATTGATTGGTTATCAAATGACGTTTTGATTTTCTTCGAGGGCGATCGGCACTTGGATATTTTATCTGTCATCCAAAGTTTGAGGTCAGGCTGAAACTTCTTATTTTCTGGAATCTTTAGGTTCCTAGGCTACGTTCCATTAGATACTCATAACGACCAAGTTCACGACCGCGGTTTATCCCCTTCCACTTGCTTGCCAGCATTACAATCGTAAACCCAAGTGGAACGGCTATTCGACCCACCTATTGACATGGGCCGTTGTGAGCGTTGTGTGATCAAAAATGATGGCGTCGTTTTCGCTACGACCACAACGGCCGTGGTCGCATTGTGAGCATTTTGGGCGTTGTAAGTGTGTACTAATAATTGCTAGTAAGCATCTATACAAATAAATAAAATGGTGTTTGTAATGTCAAAATAACAGCTTTTTACTTAATGTATATGAAGGTATACTTAGGGTAATTATATCAAAACTCATTTTTTTATTTTGTCTGTCTGTTGGTCTGTTTGTTCCGGCTAATCTCTGAAACGGCTGGACCGATTTTGATGGAACTTTCACTGGCAGATAGCTGAAACAATAAAATAGGGTACTTTGACTTTTATTTTTATTTCGAAAAAAAAGAAATACCCACGTGCACGCCGCTGCCCTCACCGCACTGGAAGCAAAATTAAATTGAACTATATCCCACGCGGATGAAATCGCACGTAACAGCTAGATAGAAATAAACATAGCTCCATCTTCTACTAAAGCATAGGTAAATCAAGAAAGAAGAATACTTTTCCATGGCTTAATATAAAACAATTAATTGTAATAACAAATATTACTTTTATCTCGTAGCTAGCTTCTGGGCACCTTACCCATAGAAGACGGTGATCTGGGCTCAGTATTCTACTTATAGTCTTGAGGGACTATGGGTAGAATACAATATAAATAAGTTTAGTTTTCTTTCGATACAGCACAATGCTGAGTTGTCACCCTCGTTGGCTAAAAAACTCGACGTACGAACCCTTATTTATTTATTTATTATATATGTTTTTGTGTAAAAAAATGTCAATGCATTGTGTTTTTTTCTTTATGTATAGCGTCATTTAAGTCAATAATTTTTTTTTCTTTCTTTCTTGCATTGTATTTGATTATATGTAATTTTATAGCACTACTTAGTACTAATTTAATAATATTCTTTGAATCGATTTTTTCTCTCATATAACAATTATTATTGTTTTATAATTAATTCAAGTCTTGGTAGCTCAAGGGCTAAAAACCTGGTCTCATTTTAATGGAGTTCCAAACTGGCCAGGGAGTATTTATCGCTTAGGAAGTTTTTGGTCTAATGTTTCTTTAAAATGTCGTAAGTAACCACTTGGTATAAATGAGTGACCCCGTCAATCCGCTTTAAGTATAATACATTGATGTTAATCAGTAGGAAAAATGGAGCCGACATTTGATGATTTAAGTAACTTAAGTATAAAATTATTTTCAATACAGCAGCTGTGAAATAATGGTCAACATTCTTGTGGCCAAAGTATTATTATTAAACTCATGTTCAACTAGTGGAAGCGTAGATACGTATCAAAACATCAAAGCCGCCGCCATGTTTGCATTTCGATCTGGTATGAACTTGTATTTAAGTATACTCAACATTATATCCCGGCGATTAGTGTAATAGCCGTTCGGATGGCTAGGCTATTTACTCGTTTCAACGCATGCGCTTTCACTCCATCCCATCGGCCTCGCTACGGGCAGATCATTTCGATTGTTCGATATAAAATTATTTTGCAGTTTGAAAACTGTGTTATCTTCTTTATATATAAAAATGAAAGTTTGTCTGTATGTCCTTTATAGAATCGTAAACTATACATTCGATCATGTGTTGATCTTTAGTACAGTTGTTGTGCATGAGCCAAAGAAGGTTTCTGAGTTGGTTCACAATTGGACCGGTATCGTGCTTCGGCAGATTGGACAGTATTCTCATATATGAATGTTTGGCTGATGCTGTATAGGCATATTGACTTGTGGACAGGCTTTTCCCCGGGGCTGGACAACGGTCTGCCGAGACAGCTAGTTATAAACTAAAATTAAACTCATTGAGGTTATAACACATATCCAGTCACAACGATTCTAAAGAATTTTCACTTCAAAAATCATAATAAAACTTCCCAAATTTTGGAAACTAACTCCCATTTATCACCTGACAAAATCAATCAATTCGATTTATCGAAATATTTTTTTTGTTTCATAAAGAAATGAGAAGAGTTACTAATAAGTCCACTGTTTTGGGCCATTTTTGTGCAATTAACGCGTTATCTAGACGTTTTTATGATCTAAGCTTTAACTATAAATCTATAAGTAAAAACAGATTCCACTAAATCTCTGTTGGCGGGGAGCGTACCCAAAATTACGACTTATGAACAGTAATTGATTTTTATATATAATAAGAAAAGAAGAAGTATCTTTGACTAAAGGATGTATTAATATTAAACGGCTGAAATTATATTGCATCGTAATAATAATATCATTAAGTTGGAAGATTGCACGGCAGGGCAATATTCAGCCTCGAACATCGAAGGCCGGTGTGCTGACCCGCCTTTACATCAATCTCATGGAGTGTTTAGACGATACAAGTTATGGTTTCAACCACAGTTGAGTACTGTGTCTAATTACAAATCCTAATATACACGTCACACTTTGTGCTGTAGCCAATTTTTTGTTTTCTTTAATAGGGTAATAATATGTAAAATAGTCTATAAACGTACCACTGCTGGGCTCGGGACTCCCACTATTGGGGAATGGAGTATATACCCGCCACGCTTGTCCGAGACGGCTTTGCAGGTTTGACACATTAGTTATCTCGATGTGCAGGTTTTATCACGATGTTTTCCTTCACTGCTTTTAGTAGATAGTAATTGTAACAGTATGCACATTAGTTCCGAAAACTGCGTAGGTGGTGCATGCGATCCGATCAGGATTCGAACCCGCGCTCTTAGAGCTTAGGATGCGTGCGCTAGCCATCACAAGAATCAATAAGAAATCTGTAAGATTCCATTTTAGAAATACATTCTTTTTCCATTTGCCCGTGCAGGAACGGAGAAAGAATACAATTTCTGCGGTCGGGCGGCCTGTTGTAAGAGGCGACAAAACAACCCACAGCCAGGTGGTGGGATATTTGGCAATCTGGTTGGCTACCACCCCAGGTCTAAAGCATGCCGCTATAACAATCTTGAATTGTGTTCTGGCATTAATAGCCAAGTTCCAGTCTCGCTTCCTAAATCGAGACTACCAAAGGTGCTGCCGCTCCAGAGAGCAGTGTTACAGATGTACCTAGGCGATGGTAACCACTTTCCATGTTTGGTGAACTCATTTAATTAAAAAAAAGTACTTTATTTATCTAAATAATAAAGACTAGTGACTCAATGTAAAAGCTCTTTAGCGAGTGTATTGTGAGTTGAATTTAGCGATTGGATGTGATCGCTGGGTGCGGCAACACGGCCCGTCGTCCGGCGGCAGTCCACGCGGCAATGTAGCGTCGTGTCGTGCATTGTCTCGCGCGCAGATAAATATTGATTGTACCGCAAAGAGGCGCTTGTAATTGCGTGTGCGGCCGAACGGAGCTTTTATAAAACTCGTTGGAAACCGCACGGAATGTAAACCAGAATGCTTCGGGACATTAATGTGTATTTATTGTTAGGGTCGAGTAATGTTTTTATCGGATGCGTTTAAAGGTACCAACACATGCGGCTGTTCGCCCTGATATGCGTTTTATATCATCGCGATTTATGAGATTCGTGTCAACCTGTTTCGATTATCGTGTACACTTGTTTGCGATTATCGAAACAGTTTTGTTTATTATTGCAGGGAAGCAAACTGGCAAACGATCTGCTTAAGTTGAATTTCTGTACCTTAAGCGCTGTTCATACTTTTTACCATTGGTAGAAAATTGATATTATTAGTATGGTATCCTTTTTCCATCGTCTTATTAAATGCTAGCCAAGCGTTATCTTTGCTCCTGCTGTTTGCTTGCTTTTAAGGGTAAGCCAGCTTAGCAACAAAAAGATAGAGTTTGTCGAAAGTTTGAACCAATAGTGAGGCAATCAAATCAAATTAATTAAATCGAATCGATATTATTATCTTATACAAATATGTAGAGCTGAAGAGTTTGTTTGCTTGAACGAGCCAATATCGGGAACTACTAGTCTGATTTGTTTATCGAGGAAGGCATTATGCTATATATCCTCACGCTGAGACCAATAGGAACGGAGCACTAATGAAGAATGTTTCAAAATTGTGGGAGGTTTTTTTACTTATTTTTTTAACTATTACACTCGGATGAAGTCGGGGGCAGAAGCTAGGTATAGATATACCGGGCGCTAATGATAAATATAGTTACCGCCAAGGGAGCCAGACTCCATGCAAGATATTTTACGAACAGCGGAGTGTACATGTTTTAACGTGAAGAATATGACCGCAGCGAAATACAGAAGCAATAAGACAATATCTGTTTGGCATCTATAATTGTACATTACATATTCTTTGTATAATATTTCTTAGCGGATGTTAAGTTGGCACTTACGCTTTGCGAGATTGAAATGTGAGCAATTACCGAGTAAAGCAGCTGGCGGCCAATGTACTTGTGATGTAGTTACGACTATTACTGCCTCGGGGATATTAAAAAGTTAACAACAACAGTCGCTAGTGAGTGAGTTGTTACGTGGTCGTGAAATGTTTGCTGTGTTCATGAAGATATATTACTTAACACAGTAGCTTCATAATGAAAGCCTATATTAGGAGCTAGAATATGAGCCATAGCGAACCAGATTGAAAATTTGTACGAACGTCATTCATGTCCCATCGGCTGTCGGTTCTGCTACAGACGTGACCGGCCCACTGCCACTTCATCTCGCTAATTTTGCGAGCTATGTTGGTTACCTTCTTTCTCTTACGGATGTCCTCATTGCTGATTGATCCATAAGAGAAACACCTAACATACCTCGCTTCATTTCGCTCGCTTGTCTTGCATGATTGCTTTAATTTGGGAGTAACAGTTACTCAAAAATTTACAGAAGTACAATCACTTTTGTCCATACAATAAGATTCGCTATCACATCAGGACGATGCTTCAACTGATCAAAGTTAAATAATACAGGTGTGGAAGGAGCATAAAATATTACAATACGAATAAAATAATAACAATGAACGCTATAAAAACGCAGCGCTGATTGCACT